>JAXCMG010000090.1:901493-1015424 GCA_034642415.1 Podarcis siculus | reverse complement strand
AAGAAGAAGAAGAAGAAGAAGAAGAAGAAGAAGAAGAAGAAGAAGAAAAAGAAGAAGAAGAAGAAGAAGAAGAAGAAGAAGAAGTTAAACAAAACATTTCCCAATACACGGTTGCCTTCAGATGTCTTCTAAAAGGAGCAAAGGGCAAGATTCTTTTATTCACAACCAGGACAGATGCACACGCCACCTTCTGGCAAAATCCACCCCAGTAGCAACCAGGAAACTATCCGTTTCTGTTTCTTTTGCAGAGGAAAACAGATTTCACTGTAGATTCCGAACTGACGGGAGGTGTGCCTGTTTTGTGCTTGGGTATAAAATGTCAGAAGGAGCCTTGAGTCATCCTCAAGGAAGCTGAGCTGAATGTCTTTCCGCCCCATTGCAAATTCCGTCCTGACTTTGTGCCATTTCATGCCGGCCTGTCATTCTGGGTGTGAGATCACAGCAGTGTCTTTAGGGAAAGCCCTGTTATTTAGGAGGTGTGGAGAAGGTAACAGAGCCCTGTCACTTCCTGAGGCAACCACACATTCATTGTTATGGGCTGAATGTCCTTCCTTCCTGTCCTGTTGACTCCCTATGTATAGGAGGCAATTTCAAGGAACTTTTCCCACTCTGTTTTCTCCGGGTTTCTTCTCTCCAGGCTGAAATTATTCCTGTCCCCCTTTCCACCAACTCAACCATATTGCAGTCTCATCAGTACCTCACAAATTGCCATTACATTGGCACTGTGGTGTCAGAACTATCAAAAGTACCTCACATTTTGCTTTGATGGGGGTAGTCAGCGTTTCCTTCTAGCACGGTGCCTTATCTACCAATAATAATAATAATTTTATTATTTATACCCCACCCATCTGGCTGGGTTTCCCCAGCCACTCTGGGTGGCTTACATAAAAAACTGTAAAGCATAGACATTAAAAATTCCCCAATGACAAATGACACCCAAAAACCATTCATTCTTATTTGTTTGCTTCAACGACATTGCACTGAACAAGCGTTTCCCCACATTTTCTAGTGCATCTTCCTGTCACTTTCCTTATAAAAAATCTGATCTTTCGGGAAAGTGGGTTTGTCATGCAAAAGCTTCAAATCAATGTAATTGTGCAACCTGAGTTTGTTGGTAGATGATTGAATCTCACCTCAAACAGTCTCTTATCTGTTTGGCACCAGCTGCAGAACCATTTATCTGCCTAGGTTTAACGTGACAGACAGCTTTATTTGTCTTGCTAGAGGGTTGCCTTCAGATGTCTTCTAAAAGTCAGATACTGTAGTTGTTTATTTCCTTGACATCTGACGGGAGGGTGTTCCACAGGGCGGGTGCCACTACTGAGAAGGCCCTCTGCCTGGTTCCCTGTAACTTTACTTCTTGCAGTGAGGGAAATGCCACACGGTGCTTGGAGCTGGACCTCAGGGTCCGGGCTGAACGATGGAGGTGGAGATGCTCCTTCAGGTGGTGAACGGGATGCCAAGGAGAATCCCACGCAGGGCAAGATGGGAATATCCATTCCTTGCCATCAGCCCCTCAAACCTGGCAATTAGAGATGATCTTGGAGCCAAATAGCGAAGCTACGCTTCTGGAAATCTAGGGCAGCAAGTGCCAATATCCGCACCAACAGCACAACAGAACCAGGCTGCGGTGCTTCTACGTTAGAACCCCATATGCAACATTTAATATGGAGAGGTGTCACCCAGAAGTGACCTTCACAGGGCCAACATCTTTGACAACGTTAACTCACACCCCATTCAGCAAAGGTCCTTCTCAATATTAATTAAAAGCTTCCTGTGCAGAAATCCTGCCTATTACATCACTTCCTGTTGATCATGACGGGGAGACAACTGAGAGGAGGGAGCTTTAATTACTGGTTTCCTCACACTATTTCCTTTTCCCTTTTCCTTTTTACAGTGGTACCTCAGGTTACATACGCTTCAGGTTACAGACTCCACTAACCCAGAAATAGTGCTTCAGGTTAAGAACTTTGCTTCAGGATGAAAACAGAAATTGTGCAGCGGCAGCACGGCAGTAGCAGGAGGCCCCATTAGTTAAAGTGGTGCTTCAGGTTGAGAACAGTTTCAGGTGAAGAACGGACCTCCGGAACGAATTAAGTACTTAACCCGAGGTACCACTGTATAGTGAAATGGTTGCTGTTCTGATATTACAAAATGGACCAGCTTACAGCAGTTTGTGAAACCTTGAACCTATGCGTGTTTATGTAGAAATCAGTCGCACTGAGTTCAGTGATATTTACTTGCTAGTAACTGCACACAGGATTGCGTTGCCAGCCTCAGATTTTCTTCAGTTATGGGAAATCCATATTAAATGCTTTTCAAAAAAACATGTGGGCTGACTTTTTTTGTCACCGACGCACTGTGGAAGCTTCGAAAACTTGTGTGCATGAGAGGCACCATTTTCACAATATACTCTTGACTGGAAGCAACCTGAGAGAAAAGGGGCAATGCTGTGCCAGCTGTTAAGTCTTGCCCTAAAGCAAACACAAAAGGGAATAACTAGTGACATGAATGGGAAAGGCTCTAGTTATTTGTTGTTTAGTCGTGTCCGACTCTTTGTGACCCCCTGGACCAGAGCACGCCAGGCACTCCTGTCTTCCACTGCCTCCTGCATTTTGGTCAAACTCATGTTGGTAGCTTTGAGAACAGTGTCCAACCATCGCGTCCTCTGTCTCCCCTTCTCCTTGTGCCCTCCATCTTTCCCAACATCAGGGTCTTTTCCAGGGAGTCTTCTCTTCTCATGAGGTGGCCAAAGTCTTGGAGCCTCAGCTTCAGGATCTGTCCTTCCAGTGAGCCCTCAGGGCTGATTTCCTTAAGAATGGAGAGGTTTGATCTTCTTGCAGTCCATGGGACTCTCAAGAGTCTCCTCCAGCACCATAATTCAAAAGCATCAATTCTTCGGCGATCAGCCTTCTTTATGGTCCAGCTCTCACTTCCATACATCACAAAATAAAAAATATATATTCCAGTAGCACCTTAGAGACCAACTAAGTTTGTCATTGGTATGAGCTTTTGTGTGCATACACACTTCTTCAGGTATCTGAAGGTATCTGAAGAAGTGTGCATGCACACAAAATCTCATACCAATAATAACCTTAGTTGGTCTCTAAGTTGCTACTGGAAGTAATTTTTAAATTTTGTTTCGACTATGGCAGACCAACACGGCTACCTACCTGTAACTAGTTCTGTACATCACTACTGGGAAAACCATAGCATTAACTATGCGGACCTTCGTCGGCAAGCTCTAGTTATACAAATTCAGAAATGCGAGGACATGAACCACTTTGGCCTAATCCAAATGGCAGGCAAGTCAGTTTACAGCTAAATGATGCTCAAATGCGGACAAGCCTGAAAACTGCCACTTGGAGTGGATTGTGTTTCCATTCCCGCTGGCTTCATTCTATGCTCCTGCATCAGCACTTGTACCTTGCTGCCAGTTTAGAGAGGGAAAACGAGGTATCCTAGGCTCTGTACCTTGCTGTAGGCTAGGGCAGAGTCCGGAAATGAATCATGGATGCTGCGGTGAAAGCTGAACTTTCCCACTGGTGCGTCACTCATGTTCAGATTTGTGGGAAAAAGAGAGAGATGCAGTTAGGGGCAAAGGATTCCAAGAAGCAACATGCCAGGGCTCAGACATAATTCTGCTGCCCAGAATCTTCCTGAATACTTCAGGTTCTCCTAAGCCCAATCCTGACACAGAAAGATGTGACTCAAATTAAGACTGGTTCAGATCTATAGCACAACATAATAATAAATGAATCTGTTTGAAATTTGGAGAAATGTCCAAGTGGAAACTTTTGGAATGTCGTGTTTTTGAAATCTGATCTTTTAAACATTATTCTGACCATGCCAGCTGCATGTTAAAGCTTCCTAATTCATTTAAAGCCCTTAACAGTTTGGGCCCTAGTCTCCACCTCCGTCATTCAGCCCGGACACAAAGATCTAGCTTCGAGGACCATTTGACAGTTCCCTCCCTGTGAAAAATGAGGTTGCAGGGAACCTAGTAGAGCACAGCCTCCCAAGGTTTTTAGCGGGGGCAATTAGAATAAGATCTAGTATTTGATCATTGATGTAAACCCCCAAAATGTATTTTCTATAGTTAAGTTTTTACCTCTATCTTCAGTACATTTTATTTTATTTTATTGCTATGGCTAGTGGCTGGTGCAAATAAAGATTCTTCTGATTCTGACACCCTCCCATCAGATATCAAGGAGATAAAAAACTATACAACTTTTAGAAGACATCTGAAAGTTCTTCTCTGTGTTGGAAGCCACCCAGAGTGGGTGGGGTAGTAGTAGTGTTGTTGTTGTTTAGTCGTTTAGTCGTGTCTGACTCTTCGTGACCCCCTGGACCAGAGCACGCCAGGCACTCCTGTCTTCCACTGCCTCCCACAGTTTGGTCAAACTCATGCTGGTAGCTTCGAGAACACTGTCCAACCATCTCATCCTCTGTCATCTCCTTCCCCTTGTGCCCCCAATCTTTCCCAATATCAGGGTCTTCTCAGGGAGTCTTCTCTTCTCATGAGGTGGCCAAAGTATTGGAGCCTCAGCTACAGGATCTGTCCTTCCAGTGAGCACTCAGAGCTGATTTCCCCCAGAATGGATAGGTTTGATCTTCTTGCAGTCCATGGGACTCTCAAGAGTCTCCTCCAGCACCATAATTCAAAAGCATCAATTCTTCGGCGATCAGCCTTCTTTATGGTCCAGCTCTCACTTCTATACATCACTACTGGGAAAACCATAGCTTTAACTATACGGACCTTTGTTGGCAAGGCAATGTCCTCTGCTTTTTAAGATGCTGTCTAGGTTTGTCATCGCTTTTCTCCCAAGAAGCAGGTGTCTTTTAATTTCGCAACTGCTGTCACCATCTGCAGTGATCATGGAGCCCAAGAAAGTAAAATCTCTCACTGCTTCCATTTCTTCCCCTTCTACTTGCCAGGTGGTGATGGGACCAGTGGCCATCATCTTAGTTTTTTTTATGTTGAGCTTCAGACCATATTTTGCGCTCTCCTCTTTCACCCTCATTAAGAGGTTCTTTAATTCCTCCTCACTTTCTGCCATCACGGTTGTGTCATCTGTATATCTGAGGTTGTTGATATTTCTTCTGGCAATCTTAATTCCGGTTTGGGATTCATCCAGTCCAGCCTTTCGCATGATGAATTCTGCATATAAGTTAAATAAGCAGGGAGACAATATACAGCCTTGTCGTACTCCTTTCCCAATTTTGAACCAATCCGTTGTTCCGTATTCAGTTCTAACTGTAGCTTCTTGTCCCACATAGAGATTTCTCAGGAGACAGATGAGGTGATCAGGCACTCCCATTTCTTTAAGAACTTGCCATAGGCTGGTTGACACAGTCAAAGGCTTTTGTGTAGTCAATGAAGCAGAAGTAGATGTTTTTCTGGTACTCTCTAGCTTTCTCCATAATCCAGCGCATGTTTGCAATTTGGTCTCTGGTTCCTCTGCCCCTTCGAAATCCAGCTTGCACTTCTGGGAGTTCTCGGTCCACATACTGCTTGAGCCTTCCTTGTAGAATTTTAAGCATAACCTTGCTAGCGTGTGAAATGAGTGCAATTGTGCGGTAGTTGGAGCATTCTTTGGCACTGCCCTTCTTTGGGATTGGGATGTAGACTGATCTTCTCCAATCCTCTGGCCACTGCTGAGTTTTCCAAACTTGCTGGCAAGTAGTAGTAGTAGTAGTAATATTCCTAGGCATTCATTTCATACATGTGTCTAATTTAGAACTTTAAGCCCTGCTTCCACCTCAACCCCTATATCCCAAGTGTGTCCAGAATTAGGGATCCTGGATAGGGGAAGGGACGAGCTGCAGAATATTTCTTTCTTTTCCTTGCCTGTATTCAGCATGCATTTCCATCCCATCTCCCCCACGGCTCCTGCCAAGCCTGCACATGTGCAAAACATTGGTCTCGACCCCCATCTTGGCTGGTAGCTGTGACCTGTAAATGACATTAGCCTGGACAAGTCTGAACAAGTAATCAGAGGTTGCTAAGCAAACAATCAAGCTACACCAAAGCCTAGGGAGAAGACCATCTATCTTACTTGATAACGGACAACGCAGTTATATCTCAGTGACAAAAAAGGAACATCAATGTTTTCACAATCCTAAGGCTTCCCGAGAGAGTTTAAACCAAGAACATGACAGTAGCACTTTTTAGTCTCTTATGTTGTTATGGCAGAAAATGGTGGTGGTGGGGGAATTCTTTTAGGGTGAGGACATTTTCAGAATGGGTGGGGAGAGTGGAGGGCTGGACGGATTTAAGGGCCACCATGGGTCAAAACAGCCTCTACTTTCTTACAGCATTTTAAGAGGAAGTTTCCACTTATGATGAGGCATGAATCACACATACACAATTTCCACAGATTGGGGGACTCAGTTGAGGGGCAAAAACTGCCATTAGATCAGGGGTCAGCAACCTTTTTCAGCTGGTCCACCGTCCCTCAGACCATGTGGTGGGCCAGACTATATTTTGAAAAAATATATGAATGAATTCCTATGCCCCACAAATAACCCAGAGTTGCATTTTAAATAAAAGCGCACATTCTGCTCATGTAAAAACACCAGGCAGGCCCCACAAATAACCCAGAGATGTATTTTAAATAAAAGGACACATTCTACTCATGTAAAAACACGCTGATTCCCGGACCGTCCGTGAGCCAGATTGAGAAGGCGATTGGGCCACATCTGGCCCACGGGCCTTAGGTTGTCTACCCATGAATTAGATCCATCAGGTCACAATACATTGCTGCTATCAGACTGGCTACATGGCAGGCACAGAATATTGCCTCTTCCAGCTGGGTGATTCTGTTCATTAGTAAGCTATTAACAAAAGCATCAGAGGTGGATCAAAGTTGGGTCCCATTTCTTTTTAGGAAACTGTTTTGTGGCATATGAGGGGCAATTGGCTCATCAGCCGAAGCTTGTCTGTGGCATCTGGTTGTCAGAAGAGCTATGGGCATCCATTCCCAAAATATTTGGCTATGCTTGAGTGATACAGTTTGGCATAAATACCTCCAAAACTGAGCTGAAAAGCAGAATAGCCTGCTCAAAATATAAATATCGAGAGCGTTTGTTTTTGTTTTACAAAGAAATTTTAAATGTTTATTGCTCTTTTTCTTCCAAAGGAAGCAGAAATACAATGCACTACCACTCAGGTATAAAGCATAATTAGAATAAACTCCCAGGGTGGTGTTGAACTAAATTTCACTCAGAGTAATCACAATGAAATTAATGACTATGACTACGTTAGGGCCATTCATTTCAAAAGTTCTATTTTGAGTAAAACTTAGTTTAATGCTACCCATAATGAATGCCATTTCTATGACACACAAAGGAAGATAGGAAACTTCTTTACATCATCAGGACAAACCATTTGCCCAACTAGCCTGGGGTGTTGCTAAATGATTTGCGGCATAGGCCTATGCCACAAATTGCATACAATGTGCTGTGCATATGCAAATTTTGTATATGGATACACACACACATAAGGTAAAGGTAAAGGGACCCCTGACCATTAGGTCCAGTCGTGGCTGACTCTGGCGAACCAGAGCAGCGCACGGAAAGGCCGTTTACCTTCCCGCTGGAGCAGTACCTATCTACTTGAACTTTGACGTGCTTTCGAAATGCTAGGTTGGCAGGAGCAGGGACTGAGCAACGGGAGCTCACCCCTTCGCGGGGATTCGAACCGCCGACCTTCTGATCGGCAAGCCCGAGAGGCTCAGTGGTTTAACCCACAGCGCCGCCCGTGTCCCATACACACACATACACACTCGCAAATTAGCTATTAGTTAGCTAGGAGCTGGGGACATAACAAATACTCATGCTTGATACATTTTTCTCTCAAACGAGGTTCAATCCAATTAGAAAACTGTACCAAATGTGAACATCTGAGATCGCCATTGTGCGTGTGCAAATGACAACTTTGTGAACTGGAGTTCCAATGGGGTTTGCAGGGGTGGGGAAACAAAAAACGAAAAAGCACGCACGATGGGTGAAGATATCCCCACCCTGCCTCTCTGATGTGAACAAAATTGTGCTTGAAGAACAATGACTTCACTGCCTCTCAAGCTGCTAATGTGTACATACCTGACAACCTTCTGAGTGCAAGGTCCACATTCTGTACCACTGAACAATGTTCGCTTTTTGTTGTCTCCCGGAGACAAGATTCTTCTTACCGGCTGTTCAAGAAGAATTAGTGTCGAAGTTGCTAAATTGACCTGTTGATCATGTTTTCCAGCTGCACCGGTTCTCCCCACCCTCATCCAAAAAAAATTCATTCAGCCTTGACAGCTGGGAGGAAGAGGGGCAGGAGGGGAAGCCGCAACAAAAGTCCTTTGCTGTCCCCATTTGCTAGATCCTCTATCTTAATGAGATCCCAGTTGTGAGCAGCAAAAATCAGTAACTTCCGTCTTTCTTTCTAGATATTCCCAGGAAGGCCCAGAGCAGCCCCAGAGGTACTGGCTGATAAGCACATTTGTATGGATGTCAGCGTGGGGAGCAAGAATAGGATATGCTCCGATTTGTCAGTGAGACGGAAAACTATCAGGGCTCAGCACTGGGGCTGGAAGGTGATGTAAAGCACTGACACCACTGGGAATAAGAAGAGTTTGGATTTGATATTCCGCTTTATCACTACCCAAAGGAGTCTCAAAGCGGCTAACATTCTCCTTTCCCTTCCTCCCCCACAACAAACACTCTGTGAGGTGAGTGGGGCTGAGAGACTTCAGACAAGTAGGACTAGCCCAAGGTCACCCAGCGGCTGCATGTGGAGGAGCGGGGATGCGAACCTGGTTCACCAGGTTATGAATCTACCTCTCTTAACCAACTTCCAACTATACATAGGCATAGTTAGGATGATGATAAACACCCAGGAAGAGAAGCTTAACTGGTTTCTGAATGTGAAAACAACTCAACATTTGGCAAATCCCTTACAAACATGTTTCTTTAACACCAGCACTTAATGCAGGAGGTTTCTTTTTATATTTTTTACTGCACTTATAGGTCATTTTTTGAGAAAAATAACTCAATGTGACTTAAAAACATCAAGGAAGGAAACGCATCAAGTAGTTAGATGGGATAATAATAATAATAATAATGGAAAATAACATTGCAAACAATTATTTTTTAATCTGATTTCTTTCATGGGGATGGGGTTTGCTAAACAACGCTTCTCAAATTATTTCTGCAAATCCAAGCATTTAAAAAACCAGTGGCAATTGTAGCATTTCCACCCCCATTACGCACAAAACCAAGCAGATAGCAAGACACAGTTGTTGTTTTAAACCACCAGTTATTTGCCCTGCTTGAAAAAAGTGAAAAACAGCCGCTGACTGTTTATCTCTACTCTTTTAGATCTTTCTGGCTCGAGCCCCCACCCTGCCAGTCTGGACAAAGGAGAGGCATTTACAACCCTGTAATTTACAACCGTAGGCAAATTTACAGGCAGGTGGTGATGCTTGCACCTTGAGACTTTCAAGCGATTCCAGGTCCATTTTACAGGCAGCTGCATGAGAGCCAGAAGCACAGCGGTGCTTGCTCACAGACCATGGCCGCCTCACCCATGAGGCAATGGGAGGCGACCGCCTCAGGCTCCAGAATTCACTGGCATAGCAGATCCCAATGTCAATTTTTCTTGCCCCGCCCCTCTTGTTCCTGATGTAGATCTTCCCTCACCCCTTCTTCCCTGGTGCAGAGGGGGACACCATGTTAGGATTGTTGTAAACAAAAAATGCCCTTTAACCTTATGGGGTATCCAAGAGCCCATATAGAGTCCTTACATTAGGTTCCCTATTGGTAGGAGAAAATAACAGAGGCCAACCAGAGAATATTGAGAAGCAAAGCAGCTAGTAAGCCTGATCTTTATTGATCTGTTCCAACAGGGTGCTCCCCTCACACGCAGGAAAGGAAGAGAAACCCCAAAAAATGGCGTGCAAGGCCTTTTGTAGACTTTTGAATTGCCACCCTGGAGCTCAAAACCACCTCTCCATACATCATACATACATCACAGAAGGGGTGTAACCTAAGACCACCCCCCAGATACATCATACCTACATCACAGAAAAGGCTAAAACAGAAATTTGATTGTTGTTTTTCCTGTTTGCCAGGTTATCTAATTGCCTTTCTTGATAGTCTAAACCCATTAAAATGCTGATTACTCAATTCCTGAGACGATGGGAAGGCTCCCTGACCCCCCCCCCCCCGGGAAGGGAAAACATTTGGTCAGCTTGGGAATCAAAATGGTTTCAGGTCCATCTTCCTGTGCTGATCTATGTACGTGCTTGGTTGGTACCCTTATGAACATTACCATATATCGAAGACCTCAAAATTCCTATCACAGGTACACAAGAGCCCTTATAGAGTCCTTTCTAGGTTCTCCATCGGTAGGATAAAATGACAGAGGCCAACCAGAGAATATTGAGAAGCAAAGCAGCTAGTAAGCCTGATCTTTATTAAAGCTGTTGCAACAGGGTGCTCCCCTCACACGCAGGAGAGAGGAGGAGGAGGACCCCGAACCGTGTGCAAAAGCCCTTATATAGACTTTTGAACTGCCCACCCTGGAGCCCAAGACCACCCCTCCATACATCATACATACATCACAGAAGGGGTGTAGCCCAAGACCAGCCCCCAGTACATCATATATACATCAGAAAAGGGGCGGACTACAACAGAAATCTGAGTGCGTTGTTTTTATCCTGTCTGCCAGCTTACCTGATTGGATTACCTGGGCATCCTGGCCACTCTTTTGTTATGATAACTACTCAATTCCTGAATCCAGGTCACAGGCTCACCCTATTCATATCTTAAATGTGCCCTTGAGACAGGATTTGTGAGCAAAGAGACAGTGGCGAGGCTCCCCATTTCCTTCGACCTTGCAGAGACATATTTGAGGTCAATTTGGGGACAGACAAAACGGTTTCTGGAGTTTTTTCTGTGGGGTTTATACATTTATGTATGTGGTTGCTTGGTACATTTATGAACATTTATTTTTTATATATAGGACCTTAAAATTCTTATAAAAAGGCAGTGCATTTATATAAGCAATCAGGTTCCGCCACACCAATATAGGAAACCTGTGGGGTTCAGGTGACCTTTTTTCACTTGTACTGCTTGATGCCACCTATGGTCTCTCCCTGAAATATGTGTTTTGAATTCCAAGAAGGGCAGATCCACATACAGAGCCCAGAACTCCTTCGTGCTGCAACCTCTCTTAGGCTATTCAAATTCCTTTATCGAAACCCACTGACAGAATGTGGTTCGATCCCTTAATGCTCCCCCCACAAGCAAAAAACCGATTCCATTGCACGCAACTGGCTGCAGTTGCTCCCTTTCATTCAGCCTTGACTTTGAATTCCCCATTCCATCTCTCTTGGTTACCCTCTGACTTCTCCCACTGCTGAAATTTACATTGCAAATTCCTCATGGGCAGGGACTTGCCAATTCCCCTTGTATTAGGAAAGTGTCCTTGCCGGAGGTCATATGTGTCCCCCTCGCAGCACAAATAGGCACACAAATCTTCCAGACTATGCACCTGTATTTTTATAGGGCGTACAGCTCCATCCAGAACAGGCCACCTGGCTTATTACCACCTCCATCTTGTTCGGGTCCAGTTTCAACTTCTTGGCTCTTGTCCAGCCCACCACTGCACCCAGTAAGTACACACTCATGGGCTGCCTCTTTGCATATGAACCTGCCCTCACCTTTAAAACTAGTAGGGATGGAAGTTAGATAAAACTGTTCTTGCAGTTACTCATTTTTTAAATTCACATTTCTACTGCAATTTTTTTTAAAAAAAATCTTCAGCATTTCACTGCAAATTTCTCTAATTAACACATTCTTGTTTTGACCATTGCTGTTTTAATTAGTAGTATGTTGTGCTTTTAAATTTTTTAACAGCCCTGTGATCCTTAGATGGTGATATAGAAATTTAATTATATATATAATTTTTGCTGGTTGTATTTTCACTAATATGGGTGTTTTATGCACACTTTCCCTTGATATACAAAATTCAGGTACATGTGAATTTTAAAGGATGTTTGGTTCTCACATTTTTGACGACATTGCATTGAGCAAGAGTTATTCCACATTTTCTACTGCATCTTCCTGTCACTTTCCTTATCACAAAAAGTCTGATCTTTCGGGAAAGTGGGTTTGTCATGCAAAAGCTCCAAATCAATGTAATTGTGCAACCTGAGTTTGTCAATATATGATTGAATCTCACCCCAAATAGGGACAGTCTCTTATCTGTTTGGCACCAGCTGTAGAACCATTTACCTGCCTCAGATTAAGGTGACAAACAGCTTTATCTGTCTTGCTAGGGGTTCCTTTGCTGCAGTCTTCTGCTGCTGCATTGTGTCAATATATACTGCCAGGTAGAGTACATTGCAATCATCAAATCTGGATGCAATCGAGGTATGTGAGACAGTGGCTAGATCTGTCTTCTTTAGGAAAAAAAGCACGGCTGGCACACCAGACAAAACTGTGTGGAGGCACTCTGGGTCATTTTCACATCTAAATACCCAGAAGCAATCAATGCAACAGTACACAGAGAAGCCTTTCGTGAGAGACCTAGGTAGCCATGCTGCAGCAAAAAACAACAAAGTTCTGAGGCATCTTAAAGGCTAATGAATTAAGACTAACTGGTGCAGTGGGTGGAAGTCCACAAAAGCTTGTGGCAGAATAGAATTGGCTAGTCTTTAAGTTGCCATGTGATTCTTTGTCTTTTTGTTCCTGGATTCTCTCTCCTCCTGGATTCAGTCATCTTCCTAAACGGCCTCGGTCCAGTATACCTGAAGGAGCATCTCCTCCCCCATCGTTCTGCCCAGACACTGAGGTCCAGCTCCGAGAGCCTTCTGGCAGTTCCCTCACTGCGAGAAGCCAAATTACAGGGAACCAGGCAGAGGGCCTTCTCGGTAGTGGCACCTGCCCTGTGGAACACCCTCCCACCAGATGTCAAAGAAAAGAACAACTACCAGATTTTTAGAAGACATCTGAAGGCAGCCCTCTTTAAGGAAGCTTTTAATGTTTAACAGACTACTGTATTTTAATACTTTGTTGGAAGCCGCCCAAAGTGGCTGGGGAAACCCAGCCAGATGGGCGGGGTATAAATAATAAATTCTATTCTATTCTATTCTCCACTGGATGACAATGTGTTGACGCAATGCTGGCAGAGAGGTAATTTTTCTAATGTGCTCTACCCCATGTTCAGCTACATATTTCATGAGTCTTCCTCCAGCCACTTACTCGGCCCTTAAATTGTCAGAAAACCAAACAACATGGGCTCCGGCAAATAGAAACGAAAGAGAGCATTTAGGAATCATAGAATCATAGAATCATAGAGTTGGAAGAGACCACAAGGGCCATCGAGTCCAACCCCCTGCCAAGCAGGAAACACCATCAGAGCACTCCTGACATATGGTTGTCAAGCCTCTGCTTAAAGACCTCCAAAGAAGGAGACTCCACCACACTCCTTGGCAGCAAATTCCACTGTCGAACAGCTCTTACTGTCAGGAAGTTCTTCCTAATGTTTAGGTGGAATCTTCTTTCCTGCAGTTTGGATCCATTGCTCCGTGTCCGCTTCTCTGGAGCAGCAGAAAACAACCTTTCTCCCTCCTCTATGTGACATCCTTTTATATATTTGAACATGGCTATCATATCACCCCTTAACCTCCTCTTCTCCAGGCTAAACATGCCCAGCTCCCTTAGCCGTTCCTCATAAGGCATCGTTTCCAGGCCTTTGACCATTTTGGTTGCCCTCCTCTGGACACGTTCCAGTTTGTCAGTGTCCTTCTTGAACTGTGGCGCCCAGAACTGGACACAGTACTCCAGGTGAGGTCTGACCAGAGCAGAATACAGTGGCACTATTACTTCCCTTGATCTAGATGCTATACTCCTATTGATGCAGCCCAGAATTGCATTGGCTTTTTTAGCTGCCGCGTCACACTGTTGGCTCATGTCAAGTTTGTGGTCAACCAAGACTCCTAGATCCTTTTCACAGGTACTGCTCTCAAGCCAGGTGTCACCCATCTTGTATTTGTGCCTCTCATTTTTTTTGCCCAAGTGCAATACTTTACATTTCTCCCTGTTAAAATTCATCTTGTTTGTTTTGGCCCAGTTCTCCAATCTGTCAAGGTCGTTTTGAAGTGTGATCCTGTCCTCTGGGGTGTTAGCCACCCCTCCCAGTTTGGTGTCATCTGCAAATTTGATCAGGATGCCCTTGAGTCCTATATCCAAGTCATTGATAAAGATGTTGAATAAGACCGGGCCCAAGACAGAACCCTGTGGCACCCCATGTCAACGACCTGGATCATTTCCCCCATTCCAAAGATGGAGCAGGGCTTAGAAAGGACTGCCATATGGAGCAACAGGAAAACCCAACGGTCAGGGATTACTCCAGATCCATCAGATTACGTGGGCCCTCCACCACTGCAGAGTGAATCTCAACCTTAGCAGGTAGATGTTATCCATGAGAAAGAAGCCATTTCAAACTCACCACAACCAGATGATTGGTTGGCACCCATCTGCCTCAGGAGACAAAGGAGGAGAGTGCCTTTGGGGGTGAAGTCAAACCATTGGAAAGTTACAGCGCCTGCCGTGGCTGTATGGGACCAATATGGGAAACATGATTTGTTGCAGCTGGGGCAGATGAAGGCATCCGGTTACGCTCCAGCAGATACGCCATGGCATTTCTTCCTTCTACACTCCTTCCAACGGTCATTCCTCTTCTGGTCACTGCTGCGGATACATGACCTGACTGTCTCTGGGCACTGTCAAGGGATTCCTTGACATGGATCCTGAGAGTATACTTATGCAGGATGGAATCCTGGACTGCAGAAGTCTTGTCACTTTTTTATTATGTACTTATTTACATTGCTGGTAGGCCATGCTTCATGCAACAGGAAGTTCTCAGGTTCTCTACTGCCCTGGAGTTTAGCAGAAACATTCTAATACTTGGAGAGCTGTTGCCAAGACAACCAGGAAACTGTTGGCTGGGAGAAGAACTGGAAGGGAGAAGAGATTCAAAATGACTGTTCTCTGTTCCGTATGCTGGTGGCATACTTCTCCCATCATATGTCCCCCTGCAAGCCACATTAAGAGGGTACTGGCCTCTCCACAACTCAAAATACATACTCTGGCCCTCACCTCAAACAGCAGCAATGGCATACCAGATCCTCCAAGAGCCCCTATTTTCCAGGCCCAGAGTTACAGAAGCTGTCACGGTTTGGGATTTATTATAGGAATGCTCAGGTCTCAAATAGAGAATGAATGCCAATAATTGCACAAGGTAAACACACATACATAAGTATAGGTAAAAGGTAAAGGACCTCTGGACGGTTAAGTCCAGTCAAAGGCGACTACAGTGGTACCTTGGGCTAAGAACTTATTTCGTTCTGGAGGTCCGTTCTTAACCTGAAACTGTTCCTAACCTGAGGTACCACTTTAGCTAAAGGGGCCTCCTGCTGCCGCCACGCCACTGGTGTGCAATTTCTGGTCTCATCCTGAAGCAAAGTTCTTAACCTGAAGCACTATTTCTGGGTTAGCGGACTCTGTAACCTGAAGCGTCTGTAACCTGAAGCGTGTGTAACCTGAGGTACCACTGTATGGGGTAGTGGCGCTCATCTCGCTTTCAGGCCAAGGGAGCCGGAGTTTGTTCACAGACAGTTTTCCGGGTCATGTGGCCAGCATGACTAAACCGCTACTGGTGCACGGAGGACCGTGACAAGTGCCAGAGCGCACTGAAACACGGTTTACCTTCCTGCTGCAGTGATACCTATTTATCTGCTTGCACTGGCGTGCTTTTGAAATGCTAGGTTGGCAGGAGCTGGGACAGAGCAACTGGAGCTCAGCCCGTCGCAGGGATTCAAATTGCCCAAGAGGCTCAGTGGTTTAGACCACAGCGCCACCCGCGTCCCTATACATAAATATACAAACCACATGTCTAAAATAGTACAGGAGAGCAATCCAAAAGCCAATCAGGGGAAGTTCCTAAAGGGATTCCTCTCCTATATCTATGAACCTCCTTTGTATTACCGTAATTGTCATTGTTTGCCCAGATGCTCTGCATTGAGGGTTCCTGATTGTCTTATCAAATGCAAATGTTTTGTGTAAACTGTGTCTGGAACTATGCACAACTTGCTAAATCCTCAGGAATATCATACCTTGGCCTGCCTGAGCCACATTAACCCCACCTTATGTGTGATGTAATTTCTGACTTTTTTTGTAGAGTGGATGTCCTCCTCCTCCACGTCAAAATGCAAAGAGATGTTTCTTCTTGGTTCTGGGTCTCTCTTGCCTCCTTGCCAGGAGGGGAGGGAATTCGGTTTCAACAGAAAAATAAAGATCTGCCTTGCTTTCACTGGATCCTGCCTCCATCCATTCATCTCTGACCCCTCATGAACTTGAGGACTCAGTCCTTTGGGGAACTGGGCAGCAAAAGCCAACCACCCCTATTTTTCTGTATCAGATTTGATGCTGGAATGTCCCGCTTTTCCTTAGGACATCCCTATTTTCATCAGAGAAATATTGGAGGGTATGGAATGGGATGTCCCTATTTTAATTGGAGAAATTTTGGAAGGTATAAAATCCTCTGCAAAACATACAAAACAGCAAAGAGGAAGGTAAACCCCCCCACCAGACAATTAAAAATGACTATAATAACAGACCAGCTGAGACAAGAAAGCTAAGCTGCTCAAATTCAGCTCCAGAATGACTACCAAGCCCACGAGAGAAATAATGTTGCCCATATTACAGGGCACGTGAATTACCAAGATGAAGCGCTTTGAACACTAATAAAACATGTTATATGAGTGCTACGTATTAGCATGTGCATGTTCATGGTGCGGGGCGAAATTTGTACTTTTATCTGCTCTGCAGGGACATTTTCACCGCACAAACCGAGCCCCGTTTTCCTTGTTAGGGAGTAGGAGCAGCCGAGATGACAGCTGGCGCCCCCCCAAAAGCCTCCCCTCCCCCAAATGCCCCAGATTGATGCGCTTTAATTGATCCTTGCCACACAGCAGGGACCCTGATGCAAATTGCATTCATCAACAAATTGCAGCAATTAAAAGAGGGGTGGGGGATACAGATGCGAGGGAGTTATGATCAAATGGCAGCCGTTTAGCGATAATTAGACCAGGGGGGTGGGGAGCGAGGGGCGGGGAGGAAATGAGTCTATTAAAATAATACTCTTTCTGCTCCAGTATAATTTGGAGCAGGGCTCAGCCTGGGAAATCTGCCTTGGGTGCCAGCATCAGACCTCGTTCGCTGAACAAGGGAGCTCGGTTATATGGCTTTATTGTTATATTCATTGTGATATTGTTTATGTATTAGATTTTAATGTTAGCTCCCTTGGGCATTTTGATTTATGATAAGGTACGATATAAGCATAAGGGGGAAAACCTCCGCACATAAACCAAGTTAAGTAATACTGGACAAGAGGGCCTCTGAGCATGTGTGACTGCCTGCAGAGTCTCACCTCAGAAAGGGGTTAGCTTTTGTTTTCAGTGCCAGTCTGAGCTCTAGTCTGGAACAATGCGAAATAATTATAATGAGAACCAGAATGACTCTGTGCATGTGCAAAGGGGCTCTTTGCTACGGAGAAACTATAACAGGCCCAACACATACATATAAAGGTAAAGGGACCCCTGACCATTAGGTCCAGTCGTGACCGACTCTGGGGTTGCAACGCTCATCTTGCTTTATTGGCCGAGGGAGCCAGCGTACAGCTTCCGGGTCTTGTGGCCAGCATGACTAAGATGCTTCTGGCGAACCAGAGCAGCGTACGGAAACGCCCTTTACCTTCCTGCCGGAGCGGTACCTATTTATCTACTTGCACTTTGACGTGCTTTCGAACTGCTAGGTTGGCAGGAGCAGGGACCGAGCAACGGGAGCTCACCCCGTCACGGGGATTCGAACCGCCGACCTTATGATCGGCAAGTCCTAGGCTCTGTGGTTTAACCCACAGCGCCACCCGCGTCCCAACACATACATATGGGAGTAGGGCAAAAAGCTTCCAGGTCACAATATTTTACTCTCCAATATATATTTTAGACCCTGCACTTTTCTTTTTCAGATACAAGGGGCTCCTCCAGAAGTTCTTATTGTGTATTCATGATTATTTGTGCCCATTATTGTGTTGGGCCTGTGGTATGTGCTGCCAATGTTTCAGGCTGCTTTGTTTCTAATCGGTGTGTGCCCCAAAGCTTTCCTGATGAAATCCGGTAACTTCTCACAAAGGGGACTGTTGGCTGTCCTGGTTTTGTGGCTCAAGAGTCCAAACAGCAGCAATGTGGTATCATTCACAAAGCGATTGTGGCATCATCTGATGCGTGGATGGTCCAGTATAAAGGTAAAAATAAAGGTAAAGGACTACTGGGTGGTTATGTCCAGTCAAAAGCGACTCTGGGGTTGCGGTGCTTATCCCGCTTTCAGGCCGAGGGAGCCAGCGTTTGTCCACAGACAGCTTTCCGGGTCATGTGGACAGCAGGACTGAACTGCTTCTGGCACAAGGAACATTGCTTCTGGCGCAAGGAACACCGTGATGGAAACCAGAGCGCACAGAAATGCCATTTACCTTCCCGCCAGAGCAGTACCTATTTATCTACTTGCACTGGCGTGCTTTCAAACTGCTAGGTTGGCAGGAGCTGGGACAGAGCAACGGGAGCTCACCCCATCGCACGAATTTGAACCACCGACCTTCTGATCGGCAAGCCCAAGAGGCTCAGTGGTTTAGACCACAGCGCCACTCGCATCCTTGGCTCACTGTTATAGCATCAAGGACATGTTGCAGAATACAGTCATACCTCTGGTTACAGATGCTTCAGGTTGCGTTTTTTCAGGTTACGGATCTGCCAAAACCCGGAAGTACTGGAACGGGTCACTTCTGGGTTTTGGGGGTTGCGCATGCACAGAAGCGCTAAATCACGCTTTGCACATGCGCAGAAGTGCCGAATCGCAACCCGCACGTGCACAGATGCACCGCTGCAGGTTGCGAACATGCATCCCGCACGGATCACGTTCGCAACCTGAGCGTCCACTGTAATACAGCTACAAATAACAAGAAAAACCAAAACACTCTGGAAGATCTCTATGTTCTTATGTCTATAGTTTTGACAGAGAGAGAAAGAGAGGCCTGAACTGCAAAGAGATTGTGTGGACAGGTTGCAAGGCTGGGGTTGCCCCCAGACCCACAACAGCAGCTGTCAAGAGCGGCTTGCTCCACTCCCTCCCCACAAGACCCCTTGTGACCCAGGCAGAGTTGGAAGAACCACAGAAGGAGCAGAGATCTTTGTTTCTGCCCTGTGAGATTAGCTATTAGACAGACAGCTGGGAAGGCATAAGAGGTGGGGGTGAGAAGTGGGGTTGGGGAGGGGGCAGGGAAACAGCTACTATGGCTGATTCCCAGCTGAAAGCAAGTGACACTTCTAATTCAATCCTCCCAAAGAAGAGCTGAGCAGGCCGGTGGGCCCCTCGGCCAATTGTGCACCTGCAGCCTTCATGGGAGAAAGCCAGGGTATTTTGTTAGAGATAGAGATAGATAATTTATTACGGTCGGAGACCAGTTTATAAAACACACTTGGGGGTATAATCCCAGAAAGAAAACAAACAGTTAAAACAATGTACAACAATACATTTAAAATTTATAAATGTGATAAGCATATAGACACTTAAAACGTTAAGTTTTTTTAATAAGCTACCGCATAGATATGACCCAGAGTCACCTATGAAATCAAGTTTGGGGATTTTCTTCATGAACTAGTTTGAGTTGGGAATGGTTGGCGCCTACAGATCTGTACACAGAATCTGGCGACCATCCGGGTCCTCTTATGATCTTTGCCTAACAGGAAAAGGTCAATTTTTTGCTTTTCCGGGAGGTCAGCAAGCCTCACCAGTGGGGGATCCATGGTCTTACTATGTGCCTCTTCATAAAAGGGACATCTAAAGAACAAGTGCCCTGGGCTTCCTATATCCCCCAATGAACAGGCATAGAGTCTCTGAGCATATGGGACTTTTTAAAAGGCTCCTTCCAGGACCGGCGAGGGCAGAGCCAAGCTTCTGGCGAGTGTAAAGGCCCTTCTAGCATTTTTGGATACGAGAAAGAAGAGATATGCTGCCAGTGCGGCTATATATCTCTTGATTTCTCCAATTTTATAGTCGGGGCATCTTGAGCAGTCCTGTTGTCTCTCGGTGTCTATGATTCTTTGCCTGACCGTAGCTTTTGCCTGGCCCAACCCCAGACTTAGAAGGGCTTGAGGGGCAAAACCCAGTTTCTGAAGGGTGTTCAGGACTGCTGTCAGCCAGCCTGACTGGAAGTGGTAGCAAAAGAGCAGTGGGGCTATTCCTCAGGGGAGCAGATTCAATGCCAGCCATTTGTAAATTGATGTTAGGCAGATATAAGCCTCCACTTTCATCATCCCCATTTCTAGTCTAACCCATGCGTTTGAAACGCATCTGGGGACTTGTAGGGGAGTTATGTATAGTAAGAAACACTACCAAAGCAAGGATATATAAATCACAGGAAAATAAAACTGTGCAGTGTAAACAGTGCAAAGCTAAGTGTGCCTATTTATGCAGGGGGTACTTTGTTTGGTGCTATTAAATTAACGGGCTTTAATCGGAACTTCCCTGCCAGTATATAATAGGTGCTGATCTATCTGGTGTTAAAGGCACAGCTGCAGCAATGCTAAGCGTGAACTCTTTAATGTTAGTGGTCCTATAGTCCAATGTGGTAAGCCAGAGCTGATGCGTTAAGGCAGGGGTCAGCAACCTTTTTCAGCCGTGGGCCGGTCCACCGTCCCTCAGACCATGTGGTGGGCCGGACTATATTTTGGAGGGGAAATGAACGAATTCCTATGCCCCACACAACCCAGAGATGCATTTTAAATTAAAGGACACATTCTACTCGTGTAAAAACACGCTGATTCCCGGACCGTCCACGGGCCGGATTGAGAAGGCAATTGGGCCGCATCCGGCCCACGGGCCTTAGGTTGCCTACCCCTGCGTTAAGGCAAGCCTGTCTTGCTCATTCTTGTGAGAGGGGCTCTAGCCTACTGCTGCCAAGTCCTCCCATAACAGGACTGTGGCCGGAATAAGGTGTTCCTCTGTTGTTTTTTTACTCTACATCAAGAAAAAGGCATATTTTATTACCGGAATAAATTATGCAAATACGTCCCTCTTTGCTGATTTTGCATAATTTATTCTTCTTCTGCTAGCTCAGGGCTGTGAGGAGGCTTGAGGAAATACGCTCAACAATGACATCCAACTCCCACTGGAAGGGGGATTTCCCTTTGGCGTCTGGCCCGGCCTGTGAGGAGTTTCACACCCATCTCTCAGGCAGGAAGCATTTGCAAATGAAAGCTGACTTTTCCCCAGGATGCGACACCTTGCTCCTGATAACAAATGTTGCCCTTGTGAGGAGGTGCATCAAGCACAAAGCCCCTTCCTGAAAGGCGACTTCATGCATTTTGCCCAGACTTTTGCAACCTTGCCACGGACGACCATATTTTCAGAGTTTCCAGTGCCACTCACAAGAGTTGGAAAGTCCTCGAGCCAAGGAGTGTTTTTCAAAGAGCAACCTGCCAAGTCTGCGTTCCGTGCCAAACAGCTGCTGCTTGTTTGCTCCAAGCAAGACATTCAATTTGCCTTGTCAGGCTTTCTCGTCTGCGTCTGATTGGCATGCCCATTTCAGTGCGCACCAGGCGGAGTGAGGGCTTGTTTCACAACAACAGGTTGGCACCCCGGGAAGTTGTCTTGAACCAGCCAGGGCAGGCCACAGTCTCTGAGGAGGCAAGATGTCTGACGCACATTTCCCGTTGCACTCTGGGTCCACTCGGCTTTGGTGCAACAGAGATGGTGCCACTGCATCAATTTGAGAGGTTTAGAGAGCGCTCATTCTGCACTAGGGGAGGAAACTTGTGGCGCAAATGAACTACCATGTTAAAAGGGAGGGGGCAGTTGTGTGTCTTGTACAGTGGTACCTTGGGTTACAGATGCTTCAGGTTACAGACGCTTTAGGTTACAGACTCTGCTAACTCAGAAATAGTACAGTGGTACCTCAGGTTAAGAACTTATTTCATTCTGGAGGTCCATTCTTAACCTGAAACTGTTCTTAACCTGAGGTACCGCTTTGGCTTATGGGGCCTCCTGCTGCTGCTGCACCGCCGCTGCGCGATTTCTATTCTCATCCTGAAGCAAAGTTCTTAACCCGGGGTACTATTTCTGCAACCTTTTTCAGCCGTGGGCCGGTCCACCGTCCCTCAGACCATGTGGTGGCCCGGACTATATATTTTTTGGAGGAAAATGAACGAATTCCTATACCCCACACATAACCCAGAGATGCATTTTAAATAAAAGGACACATTCTACTCATGTAAAAACACATTGATTCCCGGACCGTCCGTGGGCCAGATTTAGAAGGTGATTGGGCTGGATCCGGCCCCCAGGCCTTAGGTTGCCTACCCATGAGCGAAGGTCATCTGAAAGAAAACTCCGAACAGCCTGATCAAGCTGCTATTCTTGGGTTTCTTTCAGGGAAGACAGTTAAGCCCGTTTCCAATCTGTGCATCTTCAGAAATTCCCCTTTATCTTCTCTCAAATTATCCAGTCGCCGGCTGCAATGTTATAATGATCAAAGGAGTGGCAGCATAAAGGCTTGCAAACTTTCTTCCTTCATTTTCCGCTCTGGGGGAAACCCGCGGCAGCTGGAGTGAAAAGAAAAGTTTTCCTGGAAATGAACCCTGAGCAGGAAGACTGGCATTAGGACAACCCCAAAAACTCCTCCGGGGAGAGGGGAACCCAGTTCTCCTTTTTAAGAGGCTATTAATTATGGGAAGCCCTGCTTCAGAGAGGAAGGAACAGGTTTCTGTTGTGCCGCAGAACAGATAAGGCTCTTGGCATTGCAATAACATTGCTGGAATGAGTGTGCGCACATGTGTGCGTGTGTTTTCGGTTTTGAAACCTGGGCTCATTGTGTGTTCAGACCCAGAAACCTCCCCCCTAAATAAATTCACACATGACTCAAATTTTGGTCTGGTTTTTGGCAGAATTTAGGCCACAACTTTATTGATTGCAGGAAGAATGGAATAAATTTAATGATTATTTAGTTAAATTTGTTAAGTTAAACTAACTGGAAATCGCTTGCAGATACTTAATGGGCTTAGGATTTTATTTATGTTAAGTCATGAATTAATATGTTTAATTCTGTAAGGTGAAGATTTAAGGATGTTAATGTTTAAGTTAAATTTCATAAAAATTGGGATTTGGAAAACCATTAAAAGGACATGCAATGAAATTCAACCAAGGGGAAGAAGCGAGGAAGTCACTTAACAAAGTTAATAACTGTAATTTTTAATAAGGCTATGATTTATGTTTGTTTTGTTTGTTTGTCTTGTGTGTTTGTTTGTTTGTTTATAATATTGTGAAAACCAATAAAAAAAACTTTATTGATTGCAAAATGTGACTGGTTGCACAGGCTCTGGTTTGACTAGCTCCCTGCCATGCAGGTAGCGCTGACCCAGGGCACCAGCCTAGGTCAGCCAAGGGTGAACACCTGGATAAGTGGAAAGCCAGGGACGGGCTAACTCCGCCACCCAAATGTCCCCCTGGACTCAGGCATGGGCACAACCCCCTCTCAGGGGTTGACCAAACCATCGAGTCCCTAGATTCCTTTAACGGAATACCCTTCATATAGGGATGGTGAGAGCGTTCTCCCATCCCTATCACCTGAACCAGAGCCTATCCGCAACCTTACAAGTTGTGACGATTTGCTACACGGCAGGCGAAACCCAAATGGCAACAGCCAATCAGCCAATTGGGAAAAATTCCTGCTGTGCCCCTGTTCCAACAACAGACGACACACGACGGCATAGCAAGGTCAAGCGCAAAGCCCTAAAAGTAGGGAGAGGTGGGTGGGTGTTCCGAATGCACGCGCCGAAAGAGGAAGCTCTGGGTCACGTGCGTGGGCTTAAATAGGTCCCTCGAACTGTTTGGACTGCGTCCCATTGGCCAGATTGCACCCAGCTTCGAGGGACCTACCAATCGGGTGTTGTGGCTGACCAATAGAACCCACCCACAACACAGGGTGTCGGTTATCCAGGTCTCACTGCAATATGTGCCCTATTGAAGGGAGGACCCGATTTGCAGCATGCATCCCCTGAACCCTAGCACCCTTTTCCCCCACCCAGACTGCTTTAAATATTTCCCAGCCCAGAGCACTCGAGGCAAGTGAGGAGCAGAATAAACTTCCTCCCACTGAGTCAGAGTATTGGCTCACCCTGCTCAGTTTTATAGAGCATCTACTTTGTGTGCAAACCTCTGCAAGCTCCACCACCAGCTAAATTTTTGAGGAGCTGATTCCAGTCAGGTGGAAAATTCTGAGCTAGGTCGACTGTTTGTCTGACTTAGCATACGTTTCCTACGTTCTCCTAGAATCTAGAACCAATCTAGATTGCAAGCAGCATGTTGGGGCAAAAGCAGGAACAATTCTGGTTTGAGAAAAACTACATTTTTGCGTTACAAATGAGTAACTGTGTGCACTGCTACTAAGCATGTGTGTTTTTACAAATAACAGCTGGGGGGGGGAGCAGACCAGGATTGGGAACATGGTGCATGTGTAGGTTTTTTTTTTTAAATTAAAAAAATATTTCCTCCTCTTCTGTGGTCCCGATGAAAGTGTGTGTGTGTGTCACACACATTAAAAACACCAGAATGCCTATATTACGCAAATCCAATTGAAAAAAACACGTAAATGTAATAGGCTGTACGATAACAACTGCAAAGTTATTTACTAGAAACTACTTCTCAAAAATTAGAAACAGCTTTTTATAGTGTCAAAATCAACATCGTGACATAATATATTAAAATGTAGCTTATTCAGTTGACCACCAAGTCCAGTATGTACAAAATACAAATCCTATTTTGTCAGTGTCGTAATACGTTCATTTCTAAATTCTTCATCTTCTCTTGTATTTTTCTGTCTGACGTATTCCTTAGAATAATTTCTATCACGCACATAGCTGCTGTTTCTCTGAGACGAAAGCTTCCATTGTGCCAAGCAGTCGGTGGCTCTGTTCAGACCGCTACTAATTCTGCCTCCGTTTCACGCCAGCGCAGGAGCTTGGTTGGTCTGCTTTTGCGGCTTGATGTTGCCGTGCGGAAAGAAGGATGTGAAGCTTTTTGCAGCAGGGAGCTTGACATCATCGCCTGTGCATCAAGCTTCTGTCAAAGGCACTGGCTGGCAGAGCGGCCTGTTGAGAAGCTGGCAAGCCTAACAAGCACACCCTGAGCCCGGGCTTAGCCACACTTAACCTTTTCCCTGCTCTTTCCAGACACAGGTTTCGGGCTTTAAAGCTCTGTGTTCCAGCACTCTTTATTTTTTGCCCTGGAGCTTTCCCTACAACATCTCTCTCTTTGAAAGCTGAAGTGCAACAAATGGCAATTCAGGTGTTTTTTTGTAGATTGACATTTGCTCCCGTTCAGTTTTAAATACAGTGGGACCTCAGGTTAAGAACTTAATTCGTTCTGGTGGTCCGTTCTTAACCTGGAACTGTTCTTAACCTGAGGTACCACTTTAGCTAATAGGGCCTCCCACTGCCACCGCACGATTTCTCTTCTCATCCGGAAGCAAAGTTCTTAACCCGAGGTACTATATCTGGGTTAGTGGAGTCTGTAACCTGAAGCTTCTGTAACCTGAGGTACCACTGTACAGTGGTACCTCGGGTTACATACGCTTCAGGTTACATACGCTTCAGGTTACAGACTCCGCTAACCCAGAAATAGTAGGTTAAGAGGTTAAGAACTATACCTCAGGATGAGAACAGAAATCTTGCGGCGGCAGCGGGAGGCCCCATTAGCTAAAGCAGTGCTTCAGGTTAAGAACAGTTTCAGGTTTAGAACGGACCTCCGGAATGAATTAAGTCCTTAACCTGAGGTACCACTGTAGTGGGTTTTGTAGGGAAAGCTCTGGAGCAGAAAAAAGGGGCGCAGGACTGCCTGGAAAGCACAGAAGAAAGGTAAGTGTGGATAAGCCCCTAGTTGTGGGATCTGCCAGAAATTCACTGACTTGGGAGCATCAAGGCACTCAGAGAGTGTTTCGTTTCTAAAAAAAAGTGTTGCATCAACTGAAACCATCATCTGGGAGTCTTGCCCTCCGGCCTGGAAGGCTTTCATAATAACCTGGACTTGCTTGGGCTGCTGGTGGCTCAGAGCAGGGATATTTTTTTCCAGCCGGAACTTTCTGGAACCTCTCAGGTGGGTGCCATGGCCATTATGAGAGAACAAGGGAGGCGTTCATGGTGAGTCCCGGCACCTTTTCCTAGAAAAATAGTACCGGTTCAGAGAATGCCACTCTCACAGATATGGCTTTCTGTACCTCACACCCCAGGACAGATCCTTGTCGACACCGATTGCGAGTTTCATGGCCGAGCCTTTAATGGCACAGCAAGAGCCTGCCTTTCTAGAGCTTCATGGGTGTGGATTTTCCTCCGCACAACTTGGAGACATCCGATGGTGACACAAACCACACACGCGAAACTGCTACCGGCCTAACCGCCCACTAATAACCACTTGCTGCTGCATTCCTGCCTCATCGTTGCTCACCTTTCCTCCATCTCCGGACCAATGAGTGTGTGTCACCCTCGCCCCTGAAGGCATCCTTACCTGAGCATCTTTGCAACTTGCAGTTTTCATTGTTATGAGGGAAAAAACCTGCTCCTTTTCTCTTATGGGATACCCAAGAGCCCATAGAAAGTCCTTTTGTAGGTTCTCTAGCGGTGGGAGAAAATAACAAGTGACCAACCAGAGAATATTGAGAAGCAAAGCAGCTAGTAAGGATGATCTTTATTAATGCTGTTGCAACAGGGTGTTCCCCCCTCACAGGAAGGGGGGGGGACCCAGGACAAAGGTGTGCAAGCCCTTATACAGTGGTACCTTGGGTTACAGATGCTTCAGGTTACAGACCCTTCAGGTTACAGACTCCGCTAACCCAGAAATAGTACCTCGGGTTAAGAACTTTGCTTCAGGATGAGAACAGAAATCGCATGGCGGCAGCGGGAGGCCCCATTAGCTAAAGTGGTACCTCAGGTTGAGAACAGTTTGAGGTTAAGAACGGACCTCCAGAACGAATTAAGTTCTTAACCCGAGGTACCACTGTATAGACTTAGAAATTGCCCACCCTGTAGCTCCAGACCACCCCCCAGATACATCATACGTACATCAGGGAAGGGGTGGACTACAACAGAAATCTGAGTGAGTTGTTTTTATCCTGTCTGCCAGGTTACCTGGTTGGAATACTACTCAACTCCTGAATCCAGGTCACAGGCTCACACCCTTTTCATATCTTAAATGTGCCCTTAAGAGAGGATTTGTGAGCAAAGAGACAATGGGGAGGCTTCCAGTTTCCTTCCACCTTGCAGAGAAATATTTGAGGTCAATTTGGAAGGGAGAAAATGGTTTCAGGACTTTTCTGTGGGTTTCAGACATGTGGTTTACATATTTGTATGTGTTTGCTTGGTACATTTATGGACATCTATTGAGGCTCCAATACTTTGTCCACCTCATGAGAAGAGAAGACTCCCTGGAAAAGACCCTGATGTTGGGAAAGATGGAGGGCACAAGGAGAAGGGGACGACGGAGGACGAGATGGCTGGACAGTGTTCTCAAAGCTACCAGCATGAGTTTGACCAAACTGTGGGAGGCAGTGTAAGACAGGAGTGCCTGGCATGCTCTGGTCCATGGGGTCACAAAGAGTCGGACACGACTAAATGACAAAACAACAACAACATTATATATATATATATATATATATATATATATATATATATATACACACACACACACACACATATATATATATACATATATATATATATACACACACATATATATGACCTTAAAATTCTTATAACATCATTTATGACGCCTCCACCACAGGGCTCTAACTTGGGGATGGAGGACCCTACTTAGTTATTTTAAAGGGTGGGGCCTACATGCCTTGATATTGTGATCTTGGGGTCTCTGTATTCAACCTCTGGCCCGTGTTAGGTTAACAGAAAGCAAGGCACATATTTATAGCTTTGAGTTTCAGTTTGTTTCTCCTTGCATTTTAATTAAGATTACACCTGCCCGCCCCATGTACGAACAGACTAGTTATTGTCGTGCCTTTATTCTTGATGATATACCCCTGCTTTGAGCCGTCTTCCCTTGTATATCATTTACTACAAAGGCATGCCTTAATTATGCATCCTCCACGTATTTTAAATTTAAATTTTCTTTATTCTGCTTATTAATTCAGTGCAATTCTGTTACAATAGATTTTGGCAACTCGATGACTAAGGGATTTAGCAGCGGAACATCAGGTTACTGGAACGGCATCCAAGCACCGAACCACTTGTATGTCGCAAGTGGACCCTTTCTTACTGTGTTTGCAGTTGTTCAAGATAAAATCTATTTTGGAAAGAGAATAAATGAGCACTGAACCACTGACATATTACAAGCGAGCTCTTTATTTACTGCGTTCGCTATTGTTTAAGATAAAACTGATTTGGGAAAGAAACTACTTTTGCCATTTTTATGGACGTTAATTATTGTTTATTTGCAGATAGTTGCCTTGGTGAAATTATCTTGCGTCGGTTGCGGTAGTCATTGTATCACCACCCTGTTTTATCACCCCATTATTCCAGCAGGCTCCAGAACACCTCCGAATTTTGGCTGTACATTTAGATCACCCCGTTTCCTGGGTCCTTAATGATGGCCTCGGAGGAGCAGTAATGTTTGCAGTAATGTTTTGGGTGTCCCATAATATCTGCAAGGGTCCACCTTCTTCTTAGAAGAAGACCTTAGAGTTCCACAGTTACTCCAACTTCACACAGAGCCAAGAGGGTCTCTTTGAATGTTGTAGTTAAGTCAGTTTTCTATATTCAGATCCAAAACATGAGCTTTATCCACAGTTGCCCTATGCTCAGTCCTGGAACTGCATTCGGGGAACATGGTGTTACAGCTAAGTAATTTTAGACCCTGGCCATACCGGTCTTGCAGAGTCCAATTGTATTACGTCAATTGTGAAGCACACCATTAACATTTGACTTCTCTCAAATCCCATCCTTTAACAACAGCTTCTGCATTCCTTGTGTGTTAGAACAAGGAGCAAGCAAGCGAGCAAAACAAAAAACCAGTCTGGCAACCATGATTAAACAAAAAAGAAATACGCTGAGAGCACGTGCAATTTCACATTTTAAGCTCACTTGAATTCTTGCGTCACCATGACTACAGGAATAAAATGGGGTGTGTTTCCCCGACACTCAACACATTAATGCAGGAATAAGCACGTTGTTCTTTGTAGAAAACAATAATGTATTTTTAAAGAGAAAATAAAATAAAAGAAGCATCTATAACCATTTATTAGCCTGGCTGCTCACCCGCTGATGTAACTTTTTTAAAAAAAGAAAATGTAGGCATAAGAACAAAACGATGTTGCGGTGATGGGCATTAGCCCTGATGATTCTTGGTCTGTGCTGGGCTGATGCTGGGATATCCTGCTGCTGCCTTCACCACCTGCTACTTTCTAGGTCAGGGCTCAGCAAGGTTTACCTCACCTGGGCCAGTTCACTCCAGCGGAGATCCCACTGTGGGCCAGATTGCACATGTGCCCGAATTTCTGGCATATGCGCAGATGCGATTTCTGGCGCTGCGGAAGCAAGTCCCCGTGCTGCCCTGCGCCGGTTTAGCACAGTGCACGGGGACTCGCCAAGCGGGCGGCTCAGTTCGGGTGTGGCTCGTGGGGCAGTTAAATTTAAGTTAGGTTGCCGGCCCCTGTTCTAGGTAGTCTAGGAGGCTCTGGGCTTGGGCTCTGAGGTTTTGCTGGACAGCAGATGCAGAATGTTCTCTGGCAGCTGCTGGTCCCTCCCGCTGCAAGATTTGGAATAACATCTCAGCTGTTTCTAATGCTCGGACCAGGACTGGCTACAGCTCTGGTGGCTTCCTAAATTATGTTGGTAAGGAATGGCAGAGGTCTGCTGTGCAGCTGGACTTCTGGGGAAAAAAGGATCATGAAGTTCTCACCCTGGTATCCCCAGCAGGGGGATACTGTAGATAGTTTTCACTCAGGTCCACATATGCAGGACCTGAGTGAAAGTGACGTTGGATTGGATAGTTGCAGAAAATGGTTACTGTTGCGTTCTAGTGGAGCTCTATATACTGTATTTTTTGCTCTATAAGACTCACTTTTTCCCTCCTAAAAAGTAAGGGGAAATGTGTGTGCGTCTTATGGAGCGAATGCAGGCTGCGCAGCTATCCCAGAAGCCAGAACAGCAAGAGGGATCGCTGCTTTCACTGCGCAGCGATCCCTCTTGCTGTTCTGGCTTCTGAGATTCAGAATTTTTTTTCTTCTTGTTTTCCTCCTCCAAAAACTAGGTGCGTCTTGTGGTCTGGTGCATCTTATAGAGCGAAAAATACGGTAAGCAGGCTGGCTGAACCTTCAGCTCAGTTCTGTTCTGGCCTGTGAATAAACAAGAGCTGTTTGAAGAATCGCTGTGTCGTCTGATATGTTCACCCACAACTTAACAGATCAGGCTTTGCATTCGGAGGAGGAGAGCAAACCTTCCTCCCCTCCCCCGTCATGCTTTCCTTCTCCTTTGCAAGTTTGCAGCGCAGACGTTTCCTGTGCAAGCCCTTCCAGGCTCACACTGGGTGGAAGATCTTAACTACACGCACCCAAAGATGGCCTTAGATATGTGCTCGACTTGCCGCGGCTGCAGCACCCGCTGCTCATGTCAAGGAATTATGCAAGTTTCAACCACACGCACGCCCAGAGAGCAGATGCAAGTCCGATATAAGGAGAGCTGAAGTCTGCCTGCCAATTGCCACCCTCTGAACAGGATGCCCTGCTCTGTTCTCTAATCCAAGATTGTATGTGTGGGCTGGTTGCAATTACCCAGTGAGGTGCTCAGGTGCGTCCTCTATTTTTCCTCCTTCCTGCGGGTGGCATTGACAATCGCTAAACCCCCAAGCTAGTCACCGAACAAAACAGGGTGCCACAGCCCCTACCGAGAAAGTCACTTCAAGCCCCACTCTCTGCCTCCCGCCCCACCCCACCCCAGTCCAAATTACTGGATGTATTTTCAAACATGAGCCTGACCAAACTGCGGGAGGCAGTGGAAGACAGGTGTGCCTGGCGTGCTCTGGTCCATGGGGTCACGAAGAGTCGGACACGACTAAACGACTAAACAACAACAATTTTCTTCCTGAGTTGGTTCTATGGCTAGCGTTCTCAGTTTTCCCAATGTGATAGGGATTTTATGGTCTTAGATATATGGTAATGCTCATAAGTTTACCAACCAAGCACGTACATAGATCAGCACAGGAAGACCGACCTGAAACCATTTGGATTCCCAAACTGACCAAATGTTTTCCCTTCCGGGGGGGGGGCAGGGAGCCTTCCCATTGTCTCAGGAATTGAGTAATCAGCATTTTAATGGGTGACAGATTATCAGGAAAGGCAATCAGATAACCTGGCAAACAGGAAAAACAACATTCAAATTTCTGTTTTAGACCGCCTTTTCCGTGATGTAGGTGTGATGTATCTGAGGGGCGGTCTTAGGTTACACCTCTTCTGTGATGTATGTATGATGTTTCTGGGGGTGGTCTTGATCTACAGGGTGGCAATTTCAAAAGTCTACATAAGGCCTTGCGTGCCATTGTTCGGGGGTTCCTCCTCCTTTCCTGTATGTGAGGGGAGCACCCTGTTGCAACAGATCCATAAAGATCAAGGTTACTAGCTGCTTTGCTTCTCAGTATTCTCTGGTTGGCCTCTGTTATCTTCTCCTACCAATAGGGAACCTACGTAAGGACTCTATATGGGCTCTTGGATACCCCATAAGGAAAAAGGGCAATTTTTGTTTACAACACCAATCAAAGCTTCTTACTTTTTCAGCTAATTTCAGAACGTCCCTCGCAATGGTGAAGCGGTCATTTGAGACAACGTTGCACTGTTTCTCACTCTATTCCAGGGGTCAGCAAAGTTTACCTCGCCTGGGCTGGTTCACTCCAGCGGAGATCCTTCTGTGGGCTGGATCGTGCGCTTTCCGGCATCTACACAGATGCGATTTCCGGCGCTGCGGAAGCAAGTTTAGCGCAGCAGGCGGGGACTTGCCGAATGGGTGGCTCGGTTCGGGGGTGGCTCGTGGGCTGGTTAAACGACCCCCTTGGGCCGCTTTTGGCCCATGGGCCTTAGGTTGCTCACCACTGCTCTATGCCGAACTTAAAAATGGAAAGCATAATGCTGGTAGTCAACAAAAGAGGTTTAAAGACTGTCTCAAGGCAATTTATTTTTTTAAATGAAGTAGAATGGTAAAGGTAAAGGGACCCCTGACCATTAGGTCCAGACGGGATTGCGGCGCTCATCTCGCTTTATTGGCCGAGGGAGCCGGCGTACAGCTTCCAGGTCATGTGGCCAGCATGACTAAACTGCTTCTGGCAAATCAGAGCAGCGCACGGAAACACCGTTTACCTTCCCGCCGGAGCGGTACCTATTTATCTACTTGCACTTTGATGTGCTTTCGAACTGCTAGGTTGGCAGGAGCAGGGATCGAGCAATGGGAGCTCACGCTGTCGCGGGGATTCGAACCGCCGACCTTCTGATCGGCAATTCCTAGGCTCTGTGGTTTAACCCACAGCACCACCCGCGTCCCTAAAATGTAGTACCAGAAATTGGGAAACACTTGCCTGCGAGTGCTCCAGCGGGAGAACAGCCTTTGCCAAAGGTGTCATGGGCTTTGAAGACGCTCAAACTCAGGACACAAGGGGGAAACGTGCTAAGAGGAAGGCACACTTGGCAAACCCTCACCGTGATCAACTCCCGCCTGGAAACCTATGTCCCCACTGTGGAAGGATGTGTGGATCCAGAATTGGCCTCCACAGTCACTTACGGACTCACTGTTAAAACCGTGTTTGTGGAAGACAATCTTACTCAGCTACGAGTGATCACCAAAGAAGAAAGAAGTTACCTATCTGCCATGGCTTATTCTACAATGCCGTTTCCCTCTGCCAAAATTCTTCTTGAACAACCATCCCTTGCACTAGCTCTGTCCTTTTATTACCGTATTTTCCCGTGTATTAGGCGAGGTTTTTTGACTCAAAAATCGTGTAAAAAAACTGGGGTCGTCCAATAGACAGATAGCAGCATGGGGGGGGGGAGGCAGTGTGCCCGCCCACCAGTTGGTGGTAGCGCAACTTCCGCCAATGCTGCTGTGCGCGGGAAATGATCTAGGGAGTGTTTCCTGTTCGCAGCTGCGTGGGGGGAGAAACTCAACAACTTTGGGCCATCTCCCCTCATTTTCTTAAAACTGAGTCCCCCAAAATAGCAGGGGGGTCTTTTGCATGTGGGCGTCTTATAGACGGAAAAACACAGTATACTTTTTAGTATAGTCTTAGGCACTCAAGTGCATGGATATGCAAAAGCAGGGGAGGGGGGTCTATTTTTTTGTGGGGTATATTAATTTGACCATGTGTCTATAGGTAGCTGGGTGCATTGGTGTCCTGGTCAGTCAGTAGACATATGACATGGGCTGTTTAGGGGGAATCCGGGGTCTTCAGGGTTGGAGCATGCAAATTGCACAAGTGCGTGACCCAGAAACAGGGAGTACAAACCAGACCATATTATTTCCCCCACCTACACATTTGCCTCCGAAAATGGCAGGCAGCCATCGCTTCAGCTGCAAATTCTTGCATAAGTCCCTCAGCCCAAATCTCGTCTGTCGTGGCTCAACGATCGGGTCAAAAATAATTATCCCTGTGTTGTAACACTGGACTTAATAGTTTGGTTCAGACTGGATGAGAGAGAGAAGGAAATCGATCTTTGTGTGCGAGCAGATGGGGAAGAAAATCCTTGAATGCCCCAGAATTCCCCTGCCCCTCTCTTGATGCGAGCGGGTTGAAATTTTCTAGTCACAGCTAACAAAGCCAGTAAATTCAGATGAAAGTGTCAAACGCTATCTCTGGCAAATAACTTTATCTCTTCTGCCCAGGGGGAATCCCCCCCCCAATATCAACATTTGCAATTTGTATAGTACTGGAAACAGTTTTAATCAAACATGCTTTGAGTATGCTATTTTAAAATCGTGGCAGGGAAGATAGCAATAAATCTGTATTTGTAGCACGGATGTGCTGAAACTTTTAGGTTCACAAAAGCGATCACAGGATGAAGCAATTCCTCTCAGAGGAGAGTTTCATAGAATCATAGAATTGTAGCTTTGGAAGGGAGCCCCAAGGGTGATCTATTTTTTTTAAAAAAATATTTTTTATTAGTAATTTCAACGTCACATTTTATCAAAAAACATATCATCCTTAAATTCCCCCCCTCTGTTTTTCCCCTCCCCCTCCCCAAAAACATAAGCCACCCTCCCCTCCCCCCCAGACTTCCCTCAGCTCCTCTCCCTGATTTATGAACATATGTTATTTTCTGCATGTTACAAAACTGTACAGATCCTTAATTATCTACCTGAAAAGTTTGTGAGTGTTTATTCAAAGCCTGCCAAGGAGTCCAGTTCATTTTGTTGTTTCTTTAAATACTTTGTAAAGGGTTCCCATTCATCTTTAAAATCACAGTTATCCCTGTCATGTAGTTTATGTGCCAATTTTGGCAATTTTGCGTAGTCCATCAGTTTCTCTTGCCATAGTTCTTTAGTTGGGATTTCCTCATTCTTCCATCCTTGTGCTATTAAGACTCTTGCCGCCGTTGTCGCATACATAAAGATATTTTTCAATTTCCTTGGCAGGACTTTTCCTGCAATCCCTAACAAAAATGCTTCAGGTTTTTTAACAAATGTTAATTGGAACATTTTCTTCAGTTCGTTATATATCATTTCCCAAAACTTTTTAATTTCATTACAATCCCACCACATATGAATAAAGGTCCCTTCTTTTTCTTTGCACTTCCAACACATATTTGAACTGGTTTTGTACATTCTTCCTAGGGTGATCTAGTCCAAGTGGCTTTTTTGTTTAGCGAAAAGGTGAACAAGAGACAACGTGATAGGGGGGAAAACTCATTTGCCCTCTTTAACAGCACTAGAACTTGTGGATAGCCAAAGAAACCGAACATTGGAAGATAGGGTAAAAAAAAAAGAGGATGTACCGTGCTATATTAGAAGCAAAAAAACTTGTTTTGATGAATTGGAAGAGCCGCAAAAAGATTCCATTGAGCACATGGATTGATAATATGGACAGATTACCTACATATGAATGCATTGCATGTCGACGCAAATTAAGAATGGATAAATATGAAGAAATCTGGAATGAATATTTAAGCGATAAGGAGGATAATGGGGGGAAGTGGGGGGGGGAGAGAGAGAGGTGAGGAAATATTGTTAAAAAGATGCAGTCATAGGTATATCAGTGTATTTAAATCTGAATTGTCAAATTGTGTTATTATGGTTATTATGGTTTTTGTTGTAGTGTCTTTTGCGGTTGTTGTTTGTATTGAAAAATGATTAAATAAATTTAATAATAATAGATAGATAGATAGATAGATAGATAGATAGATAGATAGATAGATAGATATGCTTCCGAATACCAGTTGCTGGAAATTGCAGGAGGGGAGAGTGCTCTCTGTAATAAACAAAAATCTGCCCTTATTCCCTTATGGGGGACTCAAGAGCCCTTATAGAGTCCTTTGCAGGTTCTCCATCAGTCAGAGAAAATAACAGAGGCCAACCAGAGAATATTGAGAAGCAAAGCAGCTTGTAAGCCTGATCTTTATGGAACTGTTGCAACAGGGTGCCCCCTTCACACACAGGAGAAGGACCCAGAACCCAGGTGTGCCCACCCTTATATAGACATTTTAAATTGCCCGCCCTGGAGTCCAAGACCACCCCCAGAAACATCATACATACATCACAGAAGGGGTGTAGCTCAAGACCACCCCCCAGACATATCATACCTACATCACAGAAAGGGCGGTCTACAACAGAAATCTGAGTGCATTGTTTACCTCCTGTCTGGCAGGTTACCTGTTAATGCTTACTTGATTGGATTGCCTGGGGAGCCTGGCTAGTCTTTTGTAGTGACAAATAGTTCCTGAGCCAGGTCACAGGCTAACCCTATTCATACACAGATATACCCTTAAGACAGGATTTGTGAATGAAAAGACAATGGGGAGGCTTTTCCATTTTCCTTTGACCTTGCAGAGAAAACATTTGGTCAGTTTGGGAACCAAAATGGCTCCAGGACTGCCTTCCTGTGCTGCCTCAGACATGTGGCCCATACATTTCTGTACGTGTTTGCCTGGCAAATCCATGAACATTCATTATATATATAAGACCTTAATTTTTTATTTCATCTCGCACTCAGGTCCTGCCAGAGAGGCTTCCCACAGGCATTTAGCTGGCCACTGTGAAAGCAGGATGCTGAACTACGTGGGTGACTGGCCTGATTCTTACGTTTTATTTTAAATACTTACTTATTCAAATGGCTCTTGAAGCAGAGCATGGCTCATGAGAATATTTGAATTTCTGAAGCTCGGTGCTTTTGACTTCCCTGCATCTGAGGCCTAAAATGTTATCAGAACTTACACTTGGCTCTTCCCACTTGCGGGAGATAAGGTGGTGAACTTGTGTCTGCGTGGTACCATTTCGGATCAGGGCTCACGTGATTTCCTCTCCTCCCACAGAGAAGACTATTAGATCAGGGAGAAGAGTGCCGACAACGCCTTCTCGCATTTTCTGCGTCTTACGGTTGGCATGTTGGTGGGTTTTAACTTTTATTTTGTACAGTAGAGCATGGGGTCCAGCTTTCTGGAGGGCTACAACTGAAGTACAGTGGTACCTCAGGTTAAAGATGCTTCAGCTTACAGACGCTTCAGGTTACAGACTCCGCTAACCCAGAAATAGTACCTCGGGTTAAGAACTTTGCTTCAGGATGAGAACAGAAATTGCACGGCAGCGACCATGGGAGGCCCCATTAGCTAAAGTGATGCTTCAGGTTAAGAATAGTTTCAGGTTAAGAACAGACCTCCAGAACTAATTAAGTTCTTAACCCGAGGTACCACTGTATATGTTTTAAGAATCCTCTGTGGTTTCTTACTTTGTCATGTCCTAAGTAACCGTGCCATCCAAAAACGTTATCCCATCCCTCTATATCTAACATTCCCATATTTTTTTAACATCATCCAATCTATAATCCAGATCAAGCTGGACGCTTCATAGTATAGTTTGAGATCTGGAATTGTGAAGTCTCCTCTATCCTTGATCTCTGTTAATAATTTAAATTTTATTCGTGGTACCACTGTGCAGGTTTCCAATTTCCTACATAGCTGGGGGGAAACTAAGCCTTTAACCAAAGCTTCTTTCAGAAGCTCCTCCTTTGCCAACACAGCAATAATGTGGCTAAAGCTGCCTTCATTATGAAAACTGAAAGGGGCCCCAGGAAAGCAAAGATGTGGGTGGGTGAGACACCTGTTTCGAGAACATCCCAGCCCAGGAACTTAATTAAGAAGAAACTACTTTGTGGAGCAAGTCCTCTCTACTTACAGCTGGAGTCAAGATTGCTGCCTTGCCGAGATGCAGACAGACACCCAGGGGCTGAGCCAGGACTCAGCCACCTGTTTTTCTTGCCGTTGGCCTGGAATATGTGAGATAAGTGACCGAGAGAACACACCTGAGCATGTGCAGAATGCTGATCTTACTGGCAAGCAGCGGGCAGAGGAGCCGCTCAGAGATCGGAAGCTGTTGTTTCTTCGCAGTACAGTGGTACCTCAGGTTAAGAACTTAATTCGTTCTGGAGGTCTGTTCTTAACCTGAAACTGTTCTTAACCTGAGGTAACACTTTAGCTAATGGGGCCTCCCGCTGACTCTGTGCCGCCGCTGCGCAATTTCTGTTCTCATCCTGAAGCAAAGTTCTTAACCCAAGGTACTACCGGTATTTCTGGGCTAGCGGAGTCTGTAACCTGAAGCGTCTGTAACCTGAGGTACCACTGTACTAAAAAGGTAAAGGTACCCCTGCCCGTAAGGGCCAGTCTTGACAGACTCTAGGGTTGTGCGCCCATCTCACTTAAGAGGCCGGGAGCCAGCGCTGTCCGCAGACACTTCCGGGTCACGTGGCCAGCGTGACAAGCTGCATCTGGCGAGCCAGCGCAGCACACGGAACGCCGTTTACCTTCCCGCTGGTAAGCGGTCCCTATTTATCTACTTGCACCCGAAGGTGCTTTCGAACTGCTAGGTTGGCAGGCGCTGGGACCAACGACGGGAGCGCACCCCGCAGCGGGGATTCGAACCGCCGACCTTTTGATCGGCAAGCCCTAGGCGTTGAGGCTTTAACCCACAGCGCCACCCGCGTCCTTACCACTGTACTAGTAGTTTCAAAATCTGGAGCTGACCAGATGAGCCAGGGAGCATGGATTCTGAAACGAACACCGCCACCTTCACACGTGGCCAGTCCCCAAACCTGCTTTCAAAGACGGGTTTTTTTGTTGTTTGGCCGTGTAAAACAAGTGAGGGCAGCGCCTCTGAGCTGAACAGATTGCCTGCGAGGGACTGAGCCTCTGAGAAAGATAATGAGTCAGCACCACTAATCCTGGGAGTGGCGCAGGAGCAAGAGAGGTTAACAGATTTGGAAAGCCCTTATATAACAGCTCCAAAGGCGATTTAAACCCGTTGCCCTCAAATCTCTTACATAAAAGAAGGCATTACTGTCCAAGCACACTCCGAGCAAGGACAGCCTGGGCGCTTATCCTCCAGATTCAGAGTTCAGCTGGCTTGAAGTAATGCAAGGCCGCTGCTACGTGGTCACACAGACCCCTGATCAGCTTGGGAGCTGATGGCATCAGTTTGAAGGGCTTTCTGGTCTAAATCCAGTTTAAACATCAAGCACCATATAGAGTCCTTGAAGTTGCTCATTAACAGCACCTGGCGAACAGGTAGACAGATCGCCCATCTGGTCACATCCCACTTTGGTACGACGCACTGTTTCCATTTAAGTTATCAGAATTAATTCTAAGTACAGTACACCTATATATCAGCGTAGGGAAATTTTACGCAATCTTGTCTCTTTTCTCAGGATGCATTTTCTTCTCTTTTCGTGATATGTACGTGGCCACACTATGCTCTTAGGGTGTGCAACCAGCGCTGGAAATTCGCTAGGCGCGTTTTGCACCTGGCTATCAGCCGGGTGGCGCTGTGGGTTAAACCACTGAGCCTAGGACTTGCTGATCAGAAGGTCGGTGGTTCGAATCCCCGCGACGGGGTGAGCTCCCATTGCTCGGTCCCTGCTCCTGCCTACCTAGCAGTTCAAAAGCACTTCAAAGTGCAAGTAGATAAATAGGTACTGCTCTGACGGGAAGGTAAATGGCATTTCCGTGCGCTGCTCTGGTTTCGCCAGAAGCGGCTTAGTCATGCTGGCCACATGACCCGGAAGCTGTATGCTGGCTCCCTCAGCCAATAAAGCGAGATGAGCGCCACATCCCCAGAGTCGGCCACAACTGGACCTAATGGTCAGGGGTCCCTTTACGTTTACCTTTATCAGCCCCTTGTGACCAAATGATGATGTCCAGGTGCCAGGATTTCGTCGCCTGACGCCTCCACCATCTGGAGGTGCAGGCCTGGGGATCCTTGGACCTCGACTGTTTCCGCACACTTAATCCCACATCCTGTCTAGCTGTTATATTTTATTTGCCTAATCCAGCCTTTCTCAACCTGTGGGTCCCCAGATCATGTTGAACTACAACTCCCATCACCCCTAGCTAGCAAGGCCAGAGCTCAGGGATGATGGGAGTTGTAGTCCAACAACATCTGGGGACCCACAGGTTGAGAACCGCTCATTTCAGGAACCAAAAAGTTGTACTGAAAAATACGGCTTTCAAGCTGCCTGGCCCCAAAATGGCAACCGGACATGCGGTTTTGGTGCCTGTAACTCTGGTTTAAGGAACCATTTGATGCCTGGCTTATATACCCGAGTTTCTAACACTGTGTGAAACTTTACATTTCCTCGCAAGCGCCTGCTAACTAAACCACAAGGAACATGTTCTGTGGAGGAATATTACCAGTGCCAAGAATCAGGCAGCAGACCAGGCATTAGAGAGACTGGGCCCGGCCCAAGAATATCAGAAGCAAGGGCATGAAAACAGACAGAGGTCTATTTGGTGCACAACAGTGACTGTTCTTTCATAATCTCAACCTCTCCCTTTCGTTCTTTATTAGTTGCTTCATAACTCACGTTCTCTGAGGGACAAAACACATTTGCATCAGGTGGGAGAACGACTTGAAAGTAAGAGGATGTGATTTCTAGGCAAAGCATGAACTCTGGTACCTCTCATACCGGCTGCTCTCACAATAATTGCTCTGAGCTATGTTTAAATTGCAAACCTAAAACCAGTTCCCAGCCGGTTTGGCTGCTGTGGCTTTTGTCCAGGAAGGTAACAGATGAATTCTCATTTAGTAGGCCGAGGAGTCAGCCGTACCCAAGGGCTTGATCCGAGAAAGGACTTCAGCCACAGGATGTGTTTTGAGTACCAGAATTTAGTTCTTGAATGTGAAAACACCCAAGAAGGCAGAAGACCAGCAGAGTGACTTTCTCTTCAACTCTGATTAATCTGAGCTGCTGCTCCTTCCTCTACCCGGGGCGGATCCAAGGGCAAACCACACATTACATGGCAGTCCTGCAAGTTGCTATCGTGACTTTTTAATTTTTTAACTTTTAAGTTCCAAATGCTTTCTTTTGGTTGGGTTGGGGGGAGAGATATATTTGACTGGAGTGGCGCTGTGGGTGCTCGATTGCGGTTCCTGCTGCTAGTATTTTCCCAGTCAAAATTCCTTCCCAACAACTGCTTGCCCCAGTAGGGAAGTTGTGGCATAGGCCTCCCCCATCACAGGGAAAACAACAGCCTTGATTTTGCGCCAGAAAACATTACAGGTATCCCCCAAAACGCACAAACCCCATCATTTTACTTTAGAAGGTCAAGCGTGTTGATTAAAAGTTCTGTGCATCAGTCGGTAGAGCATGAGATGCTTAATCTCAGGGATATGGGTTCAAGTCCTACAGTGGGCAAAAAGATTCTTGCATCTCAGGGGGTTGGACTAGATGACCCTTGGAGTCCCTTCCAACAATTCTGTGATTCTGATTCTATGAAAAGCTCCATTCCGGCACTCTGAACATTCATGGGTCCGACACATTTCCTCAGAAGCTCTGTGCAACCGACGGCACGTGTTCAAATGTAGGCATTAAATGCAGATGAATTAAGCATCTCCTCTTGACAATGTCCACAGCTTATTCCCACCCCCAAAAAAACCCAGCCAAAAATTGGAAGTACTTCCAGCTAAAGAGAAAATAGCCCGGGGGGGGGGATTGGTAGGAGAGGATTGGCAAGCATGAGCACTTCTCACCGATGGATACCAGGACAAAAATAAGGGTCTGTCCCTGTGTTCTAATGTCCACAAATGTGGACTTCCTTGCCAAATTCCAGCCAGAACATTAGGATTAGCAGACTCTAGAAACACGGTGCTGCCCCATTGCGTGTCGAAGGAAGCCCACACTTAATTCCTCCTCATCCACCAACAAAGGAGCAATCTCTTCCTCAATGGGCACATGCAGGGGCCGACATGTAAAATAAGAACGGAAGAAATCTTCACCCTACAAACATGAGCTTGGGGTGCCAGACCGTCCGGAAATCTGGTGTTTTCGCTGAGCATGCTTGCCAGGCCAAAAACAGTTGTCCTCTTTTCCAGCAGCGTGTCTGAGCCAGCGCCAAGTCCCCACCCGCCTCCACCCCACCCCAGAGATACAACAGCTGCTACCCAAACGTGTTAGCGGTTTGATTTTGTTGGCGGAGGTTAGACCCACAAGGGGCAAGAACTGCTGGATGCGCTGGTCTGCCTAAATGCTCTGGTCTGCGCCCCTAAGCCTAGATATGGGGGGTCTGGGTTAAGAGCAGCAGATGGCAAGAAAAGCACAATACATGCGCATGTCTGGAGCAAAACGCTGCTTTAGAAGCGAAGGAAAATGCAAAAAGGAAAACCAGCGAATGGTTTTCTTTTTTATCATCACCGGACGCCTTATTGCACCGACAAGCGTATTGATAAATGTTCAGCTGCAATGTTTGCAACCATTACCTCTGGTTATCTTCAAATAAAGATTTGCATGCTCAGAGACGTCCTTAGTTGAGGAAGCTCCAAACCCTGGAGCTGGAAATTGCTTCTGATCTAAACAAAAGCCTGAGCGAACAATGTTGATCTGGGCCTTTATAAGGCTCATGGAAAACTGGGGCGGGGGATACTGTCAGCGCAAAAGCAGATGGAATTTTACAGCGATGCAAAGCCCCTCGCGTCAAAGGCACCCCTCCCCTCCAAGTCAACGCAGGCAGTCTCTCACACCAGAAGAGGAAACTGGGAGCGCGGAAACCAGTCCTTCATCTCCAAAATGAATAGTGCTTAGCCCAGAGCCTCCCTAGAAGTGACAACCTGGGTGTCCTCATTCCCAGATGGTGAGGAGCTAGCTGTGGGTACCTAAGTATGATAGGCACTGGGACATGTAAAGGAACTCACAAGTCCTCGTCTTCCAGCATAAGCCTGTCTTCACTACTGAGCAGCCACAACTCATGGGGATGTGTCCAGAGGTTTGTTGGTAGAAAACTAAAGGCCCTGAAAAGCCCTGAGCTCCAGCCTCTTTTTCTGCAGAGGTTACAGGGAACCAGGCAGAGGGTCTTCTCAGTAGTGGCACCCGCCCTGTGGAACGCCCTCCCACCAGATGTCAAAGAGAAAAACAGCTACCAGACTTTTAGAAGACATCTGAAGGCAGCCCTCTTTAGGGAAGCTTTTAATGTTTAGTAGGTTATTGTATTTTAATATTCTGTTGGAAGCCACCCAGAGTGGCTGGGGAAACCCAGCCAGATGGGCAGGGTATAAATAATAAACTATTATTATTATTATGAAGCATTACCTTCCGTTCCAGGAAGGCATGATGTTTACAAATAATTTTTATAAACATCATGCAAGCAGCGTTCGAAACTCCCATTGTTCTGGGTGCATTTTGCAACAGGGAATTTCATCAGCGCAAGCAGTTTCTGAGCTCAGATTAAAACTGCAGAGTGAGGACCTTTTTCTGCCTCCCCACTTTCAGCTACTCTTTGAAGACTGGAGAAGAGGCCCTCTTAAGAATATTAGCGGGGTGGGCAGGGGAAGGACTAGACCATGGGAAAAATGAACATAATATTTTAGCTGCAGTTCATTCATTTTCAGCTTTGTATTCTTGTTGTAAGACATCCCGTTGTTGCGCCCATAACCTAGGTTCAAGGTGCCCTTTAGCTCCTCCCATCTCAGTTTCTAACACTGCAAGCGAGCAGCTCTTCCTTTTTCCCTTGTTTATCATCTGGTCCATCCCCTTAGCATTCCAAAACCCTCCCTCACCCCTGTGCACAAAAGATGACATAAATGCCTCGTCCCCAGCTCTGAAAAGAATGTTTTTTGTTTTTTTTTAATAATTTAAGGTTTGTTTTCTACAAAAAACAACAACAGAAAAACAGGGGTGGGGAGCCCAGAAAACATTACGCTTTCTTTTTGAAAAGATATAAACAAATAATGCGGTTGGCGCATGACGGACCTCCAACTCTTTGGAAAATTCCCCCTTTCTCCCCAAGCTAGTAGCCTCCTGGGGAATCCAGGGCAGGGCAGGCTGCCAAGGTGCTTTCATACTGCACATGGGAGGTATTATCCCTATTATTTACTGTATTTTTTGCTCTATAAGACTCACTTTTTCCCTCCTAAAAAGTAAGGGGAAATGTGTGTGCGTCTTATGGAGCGAATGCAGGCTGCGCAGCTATCCCAGAAGCCAGAACAGCAAGAGGGATCGCTGTTTTCACTGCGCAGCGATCCCTCTTGCTGTTCTGGCTTCTGAGATTCAGAATATTTTTCTTCTTCCTCCAAAAACTAGGTGCGTCTTGTGGTCTGGTGCGTCTTACAGAGCGAAAAATACGGTATTCAATTTGTATGCTACCCACCGCCCGAAGATCACAGGGCGGTTCACAACATAAAAATACAAAAACGAGGGCAGAAATGCTCCACAATTCATCAGTCCAAAAAGCAGAGTCACCAAAGAGGAAATTGTCTGATTTGCAACCTCATATTGCTGCGAAACAATGTCCCGGGGTGGCAAAAAACTGTGGTACAAAATGTCCGTATCCCATAGAGGTGATCTCACACCACAGTTTCTCAGCGCTTTTTCTTGCTGGTGCGAAGGGCTTTCTTGCGCTTGAGAATCATTTCGTAGAGTTTTTCCAGGCCTTGCTGAAGGCCCTGTCCGCTGACAGCGCTGCAGCCCTGGATGTGGTTCGAGGTGGAGGTGCAGAGTTCGGGCAGACCCAGGAACTTCTCCACCTCGGCTACCGAGAGGGCCTGGACCACATCCTGTTTGTTGGCCAGCACCAACATGGGGACGCCTTGGTTTTCCGAGGAGCGGACGATCTTGTGCAACTCCACGCGGGCCTCCTCCAGCCGCTCGGCCTCCGAAGAGTCCACCACAAACACGACGCCATCCGTGCGGCGCATGTAGGATTTCCAGAGGGGGCGCAGCTTCTCCTGGCCACCCACGTCCCACACCTGGAAAGTGATGGCGCGCGAACCGCCCAGCGGCACCCGGATCTTCTCCATGTTGAAGCCCTTCGTGGGCGCGCTCTTGACAAACTCCTGGAACTTCAAGCGGTACAGCAGCGACGTTTTGCCGGCTGCATCCAGCCCAACCACCACCACGTGCAGGGCCTGCAAGTGGGGCATGAATGGGGGCACTGGGGCCAGCTGGTTCCCCATAGTCCTCCGGAGCACAGCCAAACTTTGAAGCGTTGCCGGATGATTTTTCCGCTCACAGCAGTTGTGGAACTGTGGCAACAAGACACAGAGATACAGTTAATGCAAAATGCAAACCCATGCGCACATACTTTGCGTCACTATGGGCAATGCTTGAAGATGCAGCATTTTGGGGGGGGGAGGTATTGTTAAAGACATGCTGATCAAATAAACAGGGGAAACTGGAACATTTATTTTTTTTGTGAACTATCTGTAACACTTTTGAGTCTACTCTTCAGATGCCAAAGCAATCCCTCAGCTAAACACCTCAAATTCCTTGATTCAAGCAACACTTTCACAAACCCTAAAGAAACCTCCTTCGCAGAAAAGCTGAATTCACACAGAGGTCAATCGATCCGGAGAAACTGGTTTTCAGGGAAGCTGAATCGTGCCTATTTGCAGATGCAGATTAGCTGGTAACTTGCTACTTTTTCCATATTCGTTTCAAAAATAGTTAACACACTAAAAAAACCACACTGTAAAATAATACATCAACAACAACACAGCCTGTAACAGCACAATGACAACATCTCTACAAAGGACAAGAGAAAGACACGAAGTTTAAAAGACTAAAAAGTTTTTTGTTGTAGTTTTAAGTAAGAAGTGAGGAAGCTGTAGAGAGGTGTTTTTTGTGTGTGTGTTTTAAAAACACTGGGGCCACCACAGAGAAGTCTCTGGTGCTCATGTAGCCTCAAAGTAAGAAGGAATCTGAAACAGTGATTTATTATTATTATTATTATTAAGATTTTAAGTGTGGGGGGGCTATCCTCCCCCCTCAAAGACTTACAGTCCTCCCCCTCAATACCTTTGGATTACTGGCCAAGGATAGAAACAGTATTACTTTAAATAGGCACCATGACTGGTGACAGACAGAGTCTAAAGAGGTCGTTTGGCCAGGATCTATGCTCAAAAACTCTCCGAAGATGGGCATTTATCTCAGGAAGAAGCCGCCTTCCAAAACACAACCCTCTCTAATGCCGCAATATCAGCTGAATGTTTACTGAAAAGGTATGCACAAAAAAGTGCTGGGTCGAGTGCAGTTTCTAAACATGAGATTCAGTCGCGCTCAAGTCAAGTTATGGCTGGAGGTTACAGGGGCGAAAGATAATTGCATATATTCAGAGGACTCTTGCATGCTGTCCCTTCTAGACTGGCCTATACCTTGTAAACAGATTTTGGCGCTTGAGATGGATGCCCTTGAAGGATATATTTATTATTTCTCCAAGTGTGCAAACCTTTTCGCCAGCACAATATCAAGAGCTGCTCCCAACAGAACATAAGAAATGCAATAAGCAAAACAAAAATTAAAAAGTATCAAGACCATCCAATTAATAAAACAGTAACAGAGCGACAACGTGAGGCGGATGGGCCAGAACAGGCAAGCTATTAAGTCACCTTATTTCAACTACGCTGTTTAAAAAAAGGGGGGGCAAGCAAGGGCAGACGGTGTCGAGTCTGCAGAAAGAAAAACGGGGAAAAGCCACCCTCCGATTCGGAAAGCCTTTTTTTCCAAGCAAGCGGACGCGCCCGCCCAAATTCCCCAGTCCAAGGCGATTAAAAAATGCACTCTGTACATGCTCAGAGACAACCTCTCCTACCTAGTTCCGCGTCTGCGCCGAAAGGAGACGCGAGCCGAATTAAGAACCGGGGTAGCCTAGAAGGGATCGCGGAGATTTGCAGGAGAGGAAAATGCACTCTGTACATGCTCAGAGACACCCTCTCCTACCGAGTTCCGCGGCTGCGGCGAAATCGGACCGAACTGAGAACCGGGGAAGCCTAGAAGGGATCGCGGAGACTCGCGGGCGAGGGAAATGCACTCTGTACATGCTCAGGGGCACCCTCTCCTACCGAGTTCCGCGGGCCGAATTGAGAACCGGGGAGGCCTAGAAGGGATCGCAGATTCCAGAGATCGGGAGAGAGGTTACCTTCCATGGGGATTCCTCCGCCGCCGCCGCAGCAACAGCAGCAGCAGCACCTTCTCCGAGAAGCCGTCCGCAGCCCGGGCTCTCCGCGCGTCCAGCTCGCCCGCGGATGCCTCTCGCCTCCCGGGGAGAGGAAAGGCGAGGCCAGCGGGGCGGCGTCAGCGCTCCCGAAGCCAACCAGCGCCCGAGATGCGGCTGCGGGGGAGGCGTCCTGGAACGGGCCAATCGGGAGAGAGCGCTCGACAGCGCCGCCTCCGGCTCCGCCTGGGAACTGCAAGCGCTTTCTTCTCCCTGGGCACGGAGTTTTGCGCGTGCGAGCTCCGATCCAGGACTATTCTTTTTTTGCAAAAAGGCAGCCGGGCTTGCAGCAATCTGGAGACCTCTTCTTCTTCTTCTTCTTCTTCTTCTTCTTCTTCTTCTTCTTCTTCTTCTTCTCCTTATTATTATTATTATTATTATTATTGATTTCCATGCTTCCCGTCCCTGGAGGCTCACAACACAGAGCGCAAAATGCGTCGTGCATCACAAGAACGAGCTCGGTCCGTGGACGCGAGACGCTTCGTCTCGGCGTCGGGGGTTCGAGCCCCACGTCGGGCAAAAAGATCCCCGCGTTGCAGAGGGCTGGGCCAGGCCAGATGAGCCTCCCTTCCAGCTCTACGATTCTATGCAAAAGAATCCACATTTAAAAGGACATGGGATGTCAACCAGCCAAAGGCCGCCTTTGAGTCCTTGTCGGGCGAGGGAAAGGCTGGATATAAATAAATACACATTTCTTGTATGTAAAAAGCAAGGGAGAAGGGGCCGTCTCCTTTACAAGCTAGCTTTCTCCGCGCGGGGACATGCAAAGGTAAAATTCTAATTTCCCCCCGGAGCCTGGTTTTCAGTCCTGCAGCTTTGAGATCCAAGAAGTAACAAACACGAGCACGTGCTGTTCTCCCTTCCCCTATTTTTTTGCTTTTTTACGGCGATCGCTCGCGCACAGGATAATTGCAACCAGCAATTTTGCACCGACTTTTGCATTTTGCTTGCAAACTTCCCAGATTCCCGCTTCCCTCCATCCCCGGGCTTTCGTTTGCTGCTTTTCTGGGTCATCGTTTGCTTGCTCTTTTTGGGCGAGATCTTGCAAAGAAGCTTTCCCCTGCCTGGGTGCAGCGCCTGGCACGCACCCCGGGGTGCTAAATCGGACGCGCCTCTGCCAGGCAAGGACTGGGAGAAGCGAATAAAGGAAATTGATTGATTGATTGACTGGGAGAAGCAGCGCCTGGTTTCTGCCGCCCCCTGGCGGCCAGGTGCGGCAGCGGGCGGCAGGTGGGGCGCCTCCGGCGGCGGCGGCGTCTTCCCAGTTGCCCGGGCATCGCGGCATTGTGTGACCCGACGGGCCTCGGCGACGGTGCCACCGCGGCTGCCCGCGGCTGCAGGCGGTCCGGCGGGCAGCACAATGGCGGGCGCCTACCACTGGGAAGCGCGGCGCAGGCAGATGCAGCTGGAGCGCAGATGCTGGCAGATGCAGGTACCTGGGCAAGGGAGGCGAGGGGAGACCTCAGGTCCAGGAGAGTCGTTTAAAGGGCGGGGGGACACAAAAAGTTTCCCACCAGAGGGTGGGAAAATGTGGGGCACAGGGGAGAATATGATGGGAGTCACAAAGCGTTGTATTATCTTGAGTTGGTTGTTGCTTGGTTCATCTAGCTGCAGGCATGCCAACTTGAATACAGTGGTACCTCGGGTTACATACGCTTCAGGTTACAGACTCCGCTAACCCAGAATAGTGCTTCAGTTTAAGAACTTTGCTTCAGGATGAGAACAGAAATCGTGCTCCGGCGGCTCAGCAGCTGCCGGAGGCCCCATTAGCTAAAGTGGTGCTTCAGGTTAAGGACAGTTTCAGGTTAAGAACGGACCTCCAGAACGAATTAAGTACATAACCAGAGGTACCACTGTACAGTGGTACCTCGGGTTCAGAACCTGAACCCAAGGTACCTGTTCTTAACCTGAAACTGTTCTTAACCTAAAGCACCACTTTAGCTAATGGGGCCTCCCGCTGCCGCTGCGCGATTTCTGTTCTCATCCTGAAGCAAAGTTCTTAATCCGAGGTAATATTTCTGGGTTAGCGGAGTCTGTAACCTGAAGCGTATGTAACCCAAGGTACCACTGTAATTTTTTTTTGGGGGGGGTGGCGACCAGGTATTGTAATAATAATAATAATAATAATAATAATAATAATAATAATTTATTATTTATACCCGGGCTTCCCGGGCCACTCTGGGCGGCTTCCAACAAAATATTAAAATACAGTAATGCACCAAACATTAAACGCTTCCCTAAACAGGGCTGCCTTCAGATGTCTTCTAAAAGTCTGGTAGTTGTTGTTCTCTTTGACATCTGGTGGGAGGGCGTTCCACAGGGCAGGTGCCACTACCGAGAAGGCCCTCTGCCTGGTTGCCTGTAGCTTGGCTTCTCGCAGTGAGGGAACCACCAGAAGGCCCTCGGTCCTGGACCACAGTGTCCGGGCAGAACGATGGGGGTGGAGACGCTCCTTCAGGCGCTCCTTCAGGTAAGCCCAGCCTCACATAATCAATCACAAGACATGGCACATGCACACCATTTGAATGGCAACTTGGGAAAGCGGCCCCCCTCAAATATTTTAGGAATGTGACGAAGGGACCTTGGACCCTAGGAGTTGGATTCTGTGTCTAGTTGTCTTCTCTGACCACCAGCAGCTGCCCAAGATCTTCAAGGCTTTCAGCCTCCACAGCCCCTTGGTCCTTTTAGTACCTTAAGAACAGCCTCTCATATGAACCAGCCCAGACTCTGCAATCACCATCTGAGGCACTTCTTATGTGCCTCCCGCACAAGAGGTCCGGAGGGTGGCAGCACGAGAGCGGGGCCTTTTCTGTGGTGGCTCCCCACTTGTGGGCTGTTCTCCCCAGGAAGGTCTGCATTACATTACATATATTTAGGCTCCAGGCAAAAGCATTCCTCTTCTCCCAGGCCTTTGGCCAATTTAACCATCTGTGGCCTTTTAAACTGGGGTGGGTATTGTTTTGTTATTATGTTATGTATTTTTGTGTTTTTATATTGTAAACTGCCCTGTGATCTTGGATGAAGGGCAGTGGATAAATTGAATAAATAACAAAAACAACTAGAGAGGCCAAGGGATTGGCTAGAGGACCTTGTGTCAGGAGTTCAGCCTACACTCGAGTAGGACCCTGGCAGAGACACATGCCCAACAGGCATGTTCCCTCCCTCCTGGTCGATCGTTAGGGAGCTTCATAAGCTTTCTTCAGCCCAAACATCACAGCAACCAATGTCAACAGACACCAGCACACTTAGGGATCTGCAGAGTTTGCACATCATGCGCGTGACAGACCTCAGCAACTCAGCATTTTGGCTAATCTACTTTATTTACATATAAACACACACGGAGCACTGCAACATGGCTCCCTCTGTCTCTAGCATCAGACAGCAAAGAGAAAAAGAACAAAGGACAATAGTCCCACTTCATGGAACACAGTAACACAAACATCCTGTCTTCGTCACTTCCCTCTCTGTGGAGTCAAAACATATACCATCATCTGATAGACAACAATATCATGACTGCAATCATGGATCAGGAATACTAACACCTTGTGCAAACATGTGAGGGAAAAGTGGGGAGGCCCATAGCTTTCTCTGCAGAGGTTTTTCAGGTCCAATCCTTGAATAGTCTTCAGATCGGACTGCGAATGACTCTCGTCTGGAACCCAGGAAGGCTGCTGCCAGTCAGTGTAGCCTTGGAGCCTGCAAGTGGAGCATAGTAGAAGATGGGAAATGAGGAATAAGAAACTAAATTTGTGGGGTGCAGAAGTCAGAGGGGAAGGGAAGGAGTTTGGAAGGATTGGCAAGGGAAATTTTGTCCATATATCAGCAATCGCTGCATAAATGGTGAAGCCACATTCCCGTCAAAACTACGGCAAAATAAAAAGCGGAAGCAGATGAGCTACTCATTGGCCGCAGAACAGTAACGGGGTATAGGAGAATCATAGGAGATCCCCAAGATGAATAACTATACATCTGAAAAGGAGCCTTTTACAGTGGGCGCTCAGGTTGCGAACGTGATCCGTGCAGGATGCACATTTGCAGCCCGCAGCATTTGCAACCCGCGTCTGTGCACGCGTGGGTTGCGATTCGGCGCTTCTGCGCATGCGCAAAGTGCAATTTAGCGCTTCTGTGCATGCGTGACCGCCGAAACCCGGAAGTAACCCGTTCCAGTACTTCCGGGTTTCGGCGGTCCGCAACCTGAAAAGACGCAACCTGAATCGGCTGTAACCCGAGGTATGAATGTATAGGGAAGCTTTTTAATGTTTAATGTTTTAGTATGTTTTCATATGTGTTGGAAGCCACCCAGAGTGGCTGGGGCAACCCAATCAAATGGGCAGGGTACAAATAAATTATTCAATTATTAATAATTTAATAATTATTAAATAAAGTTATATTTTTTATTATTATTATAATAACAGGCTGAAAAGGGAGAAATCCAAAGGGATGTTGCAGAAGGGGAAGGAACAGGAAAATGCACACCTGGTCCAAGATGGGCAGGTATTAGCCAGGGGAAAGGAACATGGCAGTTTTCACTTTGCGTCTCTGTGGTTGCATGCAGGCAAGAGGCGCCTATGGAGGACAGCAGCATGACCATGTTTTGAGGGATATCCAGGCAAAATGCTCAATCCCGCCGCCCTCCAACATCGTGTCTCAGACTCCAGTCTCCCAAGGTAAGGGGAAGGGTGGGGCTGAGCCAGAGAAGCTGTTACAAGAGAAGGGGGTGTTCAGAGATGCCTTGTCCACGAACATCATCTACCTAGGCTAGCCCCTGGACCCAGCCTCTGGAAAGGAATATCTAAGGTATCTCAAACCCTCAGTGAGTTAGGGACTTTCCCTGTATGCAAAGGCAGGCTCTGGCAAATTAAGAGGACAAGACCAATCGTAGGCCCAAGAAGGTGGTTTCTGTACCTGCTGCTGAGGGAAGTGAGGGGCAGGTGAGGCTGACCAACCTGGGAAGGACCAACCTAGGAGAAGGAACTCTCTCTTTTTTAAAAATATTTTTTTAAATTAATTTTTATAAACACACAACAAACATCAATTCAAAATCCAAAAACTGAGATTACTCTGAATCTCCTGACTCCCCCCTATCCCTTTCATGGGTCCTAATGAAAATAATTACAACTGCGTGCCAATATTTATCCAAATATTTTTTCCTTCTGAATTTTCCATAGTTTCTGTTACTTTACAAATGTGATTGAAATCCTGCCAGTGTTTTAACCTGCTTGCAGTGGTCTCGTATATAAATTATAAACTTTTCCCATTCTTTTTTCAAAGTTCTTGTCTTCTTGATTTCTGAGCTTCCCAGTTAATTTTGCCATTTTGGCAGAGTCCATCATCTCGATTTGCCATTCTTCTCTGGTCGGGGTTGACTCTTCCTTCCATCTCTGGGCCAGTAGCATCCGTGCGGCTGTTGTCGCATACATAAACAATATTTTCTGTTCCTTTGGAATCTTGGTACCTATAGTTCCTAATAAAAACGCTTCTGGGGTTTTGTTTTTACAAAAGTTATTTTAAATGTTGTTTTTTCCATTTTAAGAAGGAAATCTCTGATCCTAAACTTCTGCTGCCTTGCGGGATATCTTCAGGAGAAGAAAAGGGCTCAGGAGTAAATCCTGCACAAATTCAGAGTGGAGTCCCCAAGACAGTTGCATGCCTGCTTCCTGCAACTCCAGCGGCCAAACTGTTGCCAAACATATTGCTTTCCTTTCCTTTGGACTACAGTGGCCAAGAGGGGGTTCTTATTCTCTTGTCAGCCCAGGATCTCCATACTTCACCCATGGAGGTGAACTCCATTGTCTCTCTCTCTTTTTATATACATTTTTATTAGGTTTTTTTAACATATCATTTCCAACAATCATATAACATAACTTCTTGTACAACATTTTAGACTTCCGTCAGCACCTCTGATTATCACTTACTCTGCATTTCTTAATTTCTCTATTACTCTTAATTATCATTAACTAATAGTTCTCCTCATGGTCTTTCTTCCAATATTTCAAATAGTCATCCTTTCAAAAATTCTTGCAATCCTACTAGCGCAATCTGTTCATTACAATTTCTTTTCAAATAGTTCTTGTATTTACTCCAGTCTTCTAAGAATCTCTGATCCCACAGGTAATTAACTTCCCGTTAATTTATCCGGTTCGGCATAGTTCATCAATTTCATCCGCCATTCTTCTTTCGTCGGTAATTCCTCTTGCTTCCATTTTTGTGCCAATAATATTCTTGCTGCCGTCACTGCATATAAAAACAGCTTACAATCCTGTCTATTAATATCATCTCCTCCAATGCCAAGTAAAAATGTTTCAACATCTTTTTCATCTCATTATATATCATTTCCCATAAGTTTTTCGCTTTTTTACATTCCCACCACATGTGATAAAAAGTTCCTGTCTTGAGAGACTCCATTGTCTCTCAAGACAGACTGATGCCAAAAACAGCAGCGGTTCTCCAACTCTGTCCTGACTGCTAAAGTTAGTTCCCGTGAGGGTTGTGCTTACAACAACAGAACAGACCGCAAGAGAGCTGTGTTCATATTCACAGGGAGCCTGAGTGGTTCCCTCATATTTATGCAGAAGTGAGTGTTTGGATTTGAGCCAGATGCTTAGCTCTGGGACTCAGTTTTGCAAACTGAGGGCATCTTTGCAGCTCACCTGTGCATATTTGCAACCGGTTCAATTCCCATCCTTCTGTGGTTCCAGGCAGGCTGGAGCCCTTCATTTTAGGAATTGGTCACCAGAAGTGAGAGGCCCAATTATAGGGGTCCATAACCCCAAAATCTAGCCAGTCTTTGGGTATTTCAGGTTGTCCTGGGGTGAAATAGGCATGTGCAAGCTCCACATTGTAATTCTAATAGATTTGCCACATATTATAACACGCAGGTGGCGCTGTGGTCTAAACCACAGAGCCTAGGTATTGCCGATCAGAAGGTCGGCGGTTCAAATCCCCGCAATGGGGTGAGCTCCCGTTGCTCGGTCCCTGCTCCTGCTAACCTCCCAGTTTGAAAGCACATCAAAGTGCAAGTAGATAAATAGGCACCGCTCCGGCGGGAAGGTAAACGGCGTTTCTGTGCGCTGCTCTGGTTTAGTCATGCTGGCCACGTGACCCGGAAGCTGTACGCCGGCTCCCTCGGCCAATAAAGCGAGATGAGCGCCGCAACCTCAGAGTCAGCCACGACTGGACCTAATGGTCAGGGGTCCCTTTACCTTTTTATAACAGAAGTAGGAATGTGATTCTTATATTAAAAGGTCAGAAACTCACTTTGCCATGTGGCCTTCTGCAGCACACTTTGAATGTGTTTGGGGTGTGTAAATTAGTGCTTTAATTTGGGTACTCTTCTGCCACGGGAAAGAATTAGTCAGTGCCATCCATCTGATAACCATTCTTCAAAGAATACAGTTCATTCTGCCCGGAATTAACCCCTTATGCCTTTCATTACTTTGAAACTAACCTGGCTTCCACACACAGAAGATGAGCTGTTAACAGATCCTCAGCCCCCATTGCAACTGAGCTTGTGCTTTGAAATATTCATGCACTGAAAGTATTGGAAAACCAGGTGTAGGCTAACCTAGCCGTGTACCCTCCCTTGAAAGACAGAGGTCAAATTACAAGCTAGAAAACAGGCGTTCAGTGGGACTTGCGCAAGCAAGTGTGCCCAGGATTGCAGCATGGACTGTCTCCACAGGTCAGGCTACAATATCAACATGATTCGGGGGATGAGGGTGCTCAATCAAGTTCCACTAGAAGCACTGCTTGTGGTTTAGGGATGGCAGCTTCTTCTGCAAATTCATATGTTGCCAAGCGAAACCAACAAAATATCTCGTAAACGAAACGCGCTCTTCCTGCAAACATCCGACCTGTCGGAGCTAAAGCAAGATGCCAAAATGGGTTGGGACAGTGGCTCCCAAACTCATTTCCCCACGGAACTTGCTGTACATCTTGGAAGACCAATTAAAGACTTTTCTGCCTGTTGTAGCAATTGTAATGCACAACGCTAAATGCTGTATGGTTTTTAATTGTATTGCCAGTGCTGTTTTTCCCAGGAGGAAAAACTCAATTTGGGGGGGGGGGGGGTGTTAAAAAGTGTGACACTTACTTTAACAACTTCATGGTGAGTACCATGAAAAAAACACACTGGGCATTGTTATTGCTTATCTTATTCATTATGTACTGTTTTTAGCTGTATTACAACTTGAATTTTATGAAATTCAATTTGTAAAAAATTCATAACATTCAAGTTGTAATACAATACAGTACAATACCAGAAGCAGTAAAAATACAAGTAAAATTCAGTATCGCTATTTACCACCTTCCATCTTTAGCCACAAATCCAGACATGTCGTGGACCATCTGAACGAAGCTTGTGGACCATGGGCATGATACCTTGGTTTGAGAGTAGACTGAGATTAAAAGTGTGCGAGTCGTACCAAACTCATCAGGTGCAGGTACCCTTGTGCGAGACGTCCTTAAATCAAGAGTAGAGAGCTTGTGGGCCTCCTGGTGGTGAACTACAGTTCCCGTTAACCCTGACCATTGGTCCTTCTGGGTGGAGCTGATGGGAAGTGGAGTCCAACATCATGAGATCTGCAGGCTTCCCATCACTGCTTTAAATCTCGGAAGGTATTGCAAGACACCTTGCCATTTATAGGTTTCAGGTGCCCAAAGTGCTCCCTGCAGACATTCATAAGATCATAGAATTGTAGAGCTGGAAGGAAACCCAAGAGTCATCTATAACAACAACAACAACCAACAACAGCAGCAGCAACAATTTATTATTTATACCCCACCCATCTGGCTGGGTTTCCCCAGCCACTCTGGGCGGCTTCCAACAAAATATTAAAATACAATAGTCCTTCAGATATTAAAAGCTTCCCTAAACAGGGCTGCCTTCAGATGTCTCCTAAAAGTCTGCTAGTTGATTTTTCCTTTGATATTTGATGGGAGGGCATTCCACAGGGCGGGTGCCACCACCGAGAAGGCCCTCTGCCTGGTTCCCTGTAACTTGGCTTCTCGCAGGGAGGGAACTGCCAGAAGGCCCTCTGCGCTGGACCTCAGTGTCCGGGCTGGACGATGGAGGTGGAGACGCTCCTTCAGGTATCTAGTTAAACTCCCTGCAATGTAGGAAATCCTGCCCACAGCCATCCTTGGGTGGGCTTGAACCACCAACCTTTTGTTTAGTAGCCAGATGCACAGACCCATTGCATGGTTCTTTACAACAGTCCTGGGACGTAGATGTCATTGCCTTATGGAATACAGGGAAGCTGATCGGAGTATGCAGTTACTAGGTCTGTCTTCCTAAGAGAGGCTCAAACTTGGCTGTGATCCAGAATGCCTTCCTTCCATCCTAACCAGCTTGTGGTTGCTCGGTCCTGAGAGATTGGGAGTCTGTGCCGTCATAACATGTCTCAGAGCTTGGGCCCTGGCTTCTTTTAAGTTCCTCCAAATGTATATATCTTGGTTTCCCCCTTTTAATTTCTCGCAGGGGTCCATGCTGACTCTTGCCTGTGCAGAACGGACCATGTGCCGAATCACAGTGGCAAGCTGTTGAAAAGATACTCGGTGAGTCAGAAAGGGAAAAGCGGGGAGTAATGAAACAATGGGGATGCGGGTGGCGCTGTGGGTTAAACCACAGAGCCTAGGACTTGCTGATCAGAAGGTCGGCGGTTCGAATCCCCATGACGTGGTGAGCTCCCGTCGCTCAGTCCCTGCTCCTGCCAACCTAGCAGTTCGAAAGCACGTCAAAGTGCAAGTAGATAAATAGGTACCGCTCCGGCGGGAAGGTAAACGGCGTTTCCGTGCGCTGCTCTGGTTCGCCATGCTGCTGGCCACATGACCCGGAAGCTGTATGCCGGCTCCCTCGGCCAATAAAGCGAGATGAGCGCCGTAACCCCAGAGTCTGCCACGACTGGACCTAATGGTCAGGGGTCCCTTTGCCTTGTATGAATCAATGGCCTCTTAGCTGCAACCTTTGGGCAGGGCAGCCTGTTTTGAGTGCAGCCGGCAGTGAACCTCTCTCTTACTCACGTTGTTCTCCTCACTGAACTTTGTGGTCTTCTCTATGCCTCGAATGGCCGTTCTCGTTCTACTCATTCCCGTCCTCACTCCCCCTTCAGATATCTCCTTCCTAATGGTTTTAACACCGGCATATTAGCAATGAATTCCTCAACTACATAGATTTAAGTAAAACATGCATCGGCATTCTACGTAGAATCATTGAGGTGGAAGGGCACCTGAAGATCACAGGCGATCCAGTCTGCAACCTTGGCATTATCAGCACCAACTGAGTTATGTCTGGGTAGAACCGGACAACGAAGTCCCCAAATGTTTTGCCAGAACCAGCCTGTTGGAATGGAGGAGGAAACATTGTGAAATGTGTGGCTTCATTGTTGTTGGATTAGATCTGATACTGATGGCCTCTCTTTTCTCTTTTAGACTACAGAGTACATACAACAGTGGTAACAACTGAGCAGCTGGCAGCAGCAGGGAGAAAAGCTTCCTCTGCAACTTGGACCTGGAAGGAAAAATGGTGTCCATTGTATGTGCTGTAAAAGCACTTTTCCGGGGCAAAACACGGAGTTTAGTGGTTGCGCCCATAGGTTCTCCCACCCTCCCTAACCATAAAATGAAAGCTTTCCAGAGTCACAGACCGGAACCACACTCCTTTATGTAGAACTGAGCATAACTAAAGTTATTGCAGGGGGTTGGACTTGATGACCCATAGATCTCTTCTACATTTCTGTTATTCTATGGCAGGCATAGGCAAACTCCGGCCCTCCAGATGTTTGGGACTACAATTCTCATCATCCCTAGCTAACAGGACCAGTGGTCAGGGATGATGGTAATTGTAGTCCCAAAAATAAAATAAAATAAAATAATAAAATAAAATTTTAAACCCCCCGCCCCCCAATCTGGCTGGGTCTCCCCAGCCACCCTGGGCAGCTTCCAACAAAGTATTAAAATACAGTGGTCTATTAAACATTAAAAGCTTCCCTAAACAGGGCTGCCTTCAGATGTCTTCTAAAAGTCTGGTAGTTGTTGTTCTCTTTGACATCTGAAGGGAGGGCGCTCCACAGGGCGGGTGCCACTACCGAGAAGGCCCTCTGCCTGGTTCCCTGTAACCTCACTTCTCGCAAAGAGGGAACCGCCAGAAGGCCCTCGGCGCTGGACCTCAGTGTCTGGGCTGGACAATGGGGGTGGAGACGCTCCTTCAGGTATACTGGACTGAGGCCGTTTAGGGCTTTAAAGGTCAGCACCAACACTTTGAATTGGTCTCGGAAACGTACTGGGAGCCAAACATCTGGAGGGCTGGAGTTTGCCTATGCCTGTTCTATGGCTTTCTCAAAAACGTTTGTTCCTCTTGAAACTTTGAGCCACTGCACAACCTTAAATTGGGGTGGTGTTGGGTGGATCACATTATTCCTAAACCTGCACAGACCACTGCAGCAAGTTGTGGCCAAATAGTTGCCCAGCACTAAAAGGAAACTCGATTTAAATAGGGGGAAATATCACCGGCAGAACAAGAGCCCACTGTTCTCCTTCCTTGGTGTTAGAAGAATCACCCCACTTTCAGCCACAGGAACAGAAATGGACATTGAGGGCATTAAGACGCTATTCTTCACTAATCTTGCAGCCTTGATCAACCAGATGCAATAAAACACGTAAAAGTAAAAGGTAAAGGGACCCCTGACCATTAGGTCCAGTCGTGACCGAATCTGGGGTTGCGGCGCTCATCTCGCTTTACTGGCCGAGGGAGCCGGCATACAGCTTCCGGGTCATGTGGCCAGCATGACTAAGCCGCTTCTGGGGAACCAGAGCAGTGCACGGAAACGCCGTTTACCTTCCCGCCGGAGCGGTACCTATTTATCTACTTGCACTTTGACGTGCTTTTGAACAGCTAGGTTGGCAGGAGCTGGGAGCGAGCAATGGGAGCTCACCCCGTCGCGGAGATTCGAACCGCCGACCTTCTGATCGGCAAGTCCTAGGCTCTGTGGTTTAACCCACAGTGCCACCCACGTCCTTTTAATAAAACACGTAGGACCTGCAAAAAGGAAACTTTTAATTAAAAGCGTAAGAGCCCCCCAAAAGCTTTCTCAGATCTTTGCCACTCCACATAGGACAGTGCTGCAGTTGCACATTTTACTGCAAAGTAAATAGAATCTGTTGCGAATCATGGCTGAAAAAACATACAGACACAGGGTTGCAGAGATTTGCACCTCTGGACTCTCTGTAAAATGTAACATAGCAAAAGCCGCTTCACAGAAAAGGGCTGGTGTGGAAGGAAGCTTACTTTGGGCATGTACACGTGGCAGTTTAAAGTGGACTCAGGGCATCCCATGGATGCAAACTTCCACACCATCCATATATCGTCCTTATTCAAGTGGCTAACCTGCACTTTCCCCTCCAACTAATTTGGATTTCTCCAATCTGGATAAAGAAAACCAATGTAAAATGACTTGCTACTGGAACGGGGATGCACCGAAGCAACAAGTGTGGGGACTTGCCACACTAAAGTCACTCTTAGGACAAAATGCCCACTTCTGTTTTGCTCATCAGCTGAGCACAGCCCTGGCCATTTCCCCACCAGCTCACAGTAAAGGCTCCAGGGTATCTACCTCCATCTGTCGCTGCTGAAGGAATGTTTGCAGTATTTATTGTTTTCAAAACGCTCATTCGAAAAACCACGATGTATTAAAAATGAAAATGGCCTTTGCAGGTACAGGAGGCAGGAAAGGAAAAACGGGCAGGGTGCGGGGGGGGGGGGGGACAGGCTTGCACAAATCACTTTCTCTGTCCTGCCTTAGTGTGTTGTGCTTGTGTGTTAAATGCACAGTTTTATGCTCTTCTCTGAGCTGACTCACAGCGCTCTGTATTGGGAGGGTCTGCAGATTGGGGGCGCCAGTGCTTGCACCTGCCTGGTCGTTATTAGGCCTCATGAGGTGGTGGGCTGCTGGTTCTCTACCCCAAAAAACACTTTTCGAGGCATGGGAGAGCTGCTATCATGCACAAATCTGGTGGAACGAAAAAACAACTTGTATTTCAAAAAACATTAAAATTAAAATATGGCTCGTTTGCTACGAAACATTGGCTAGGGTGGAAGTTTGTTGTCATGCAATAACAGGCAAAACATTTTCTTTTTTAATTAAAAGTGTGGGGCGGACAGATAAACAAATACCTGCACGCACACCTACAATGGATCTCAGATTTCCAGAACTTACGGGAGTCAGGAAAGTTCCAATTGAAGGGAGGAGACAACACCACACAGCACAGATGCATCCAGTCAAGCTCTGCCCAATGTGGATGGGAAACAGAGAGAGATTTAAATTTGTGGGCAAAAGTGCACACACAAAAATGCACACTGAAAAATCATATCTATGCAACTCACGTGCACATTAATGCCCTGGTGCAGGCCTAGGCAAACTCGGCCCTCCAGATGTTTTGGGACTACAACTCCCATCATCCCTAGCTAACAGGACCAGTGGTCAGGGATGATGGGAGTTGTAGTCCCAAAACATCTGGAGGGCCGAGTTTGCCTATGCCTGCCCTGGTGTGCACACAGCCTTAAGAGTATCAGACATCTTTCTTCCTCATCTACAAAGTTCTCTTGTGCAATAATTTCAACTCGCCACCAGGCAGCACTGTGCACACGCAGAAAAAAAATTTCTCCCATCACAATGTGTAAGCAAAGAAGCAACAGCACACCGTCTCCAATAACAATGCATGAGACTATTTATTCTGGAGTCCTTTTTTTGAGAATTGTGCGATCTGACAGAGAGAAAATGGATTTTCAGCATGATTTTATTATCTCCCCGACTCTGCCCAGGAGAGAGAGGGGTGCATTTAGAAAGACAGGATTCGAACATGGAATAATACATTTGTGACTTCCAAAACCTTTGTGTACTCTTCCTCCGCCTCCGCCACACATTGCAAAGGGGTGATCCAATGGTCAGGAGGAGGCCAGTGGGATGAGAGATGAATAAACATACAGCCTCATTTAGAAGCAGTGTTTGCCTGTGCAAGTGAAGAGTGCAAAGTCCATAGTTCTCTGCTGCTTAGCAAGGGAAGATTGTTTTGAACGACGACGACCTCAAAGGTAAACTCCAGCCTTCCCGTAAAGCACACACTTGGCACTTCTTCAGGCCAGAAAACATTTGTAGACGATCAATCCAATCTGGCCAGTGGGCGTTGGACGCACACAGCCCAAAGCTATGCAAATTCCAGCGCAAAATCCCAAAGCTCCAGCGTGCTTTTCTTGGATTCTATCTTCCACAATCAGACGCATTTCTGCTGGTCCCTGAAGACACGTGTCAAACAGCACCACCCAAATCTCTCTATATCCTGATGAGGCTGCCCCTCGTCTTAGCAGCAGAACTAGCAATACTGAATGAAATGCCTTTCCCTTCCTGACCCCACAGTTTACAGGAGGGATGAAAATGCTGCTGCGATTTCATTGCAGAGGGCGGAAGATGTGGCAAACAGTTTCTCCTCCGGGAGTTCACAGCAGCTATGGGGAACAGGAGGAGCCGGACATCCCAGGAAGCATGACATTACCTCTGCAGTCCACATACTGGTAGTTTTCAAAGGCCAACTGCTCCGAGTGAGCAAGGTATGAGCAAGTCACAGTACCCCTGCAGAGGGAGAGAAAGACCAGCTCAAAACGTTTGCAAATTGACAGCCGTGATGACTTCCCCAAGTCTAGTTCCCAACCCGACACAACCCACCAAAGACATACGAAGCCCTCCCCTCCTCTTCACCCCCTCCATCTTTCCAACCACAGCTTAATTCAGGTCTAGAGTTCAGGCCCAGGACTGTACAAGATACAGAAATGATTCCAGCCTTTGCCCTTTGGGCTTATAATCTACATTAGATAAGCAGGGAAGAGATGGGAGTCAGATGAAAGAGACCGACGACGAGCAGTAAGGACACAGAAGGGGGAAAGCCAGCCGGCAGGCGACACAAAAGCAAGCAAGGGGGTAGATAGGTTTGTTCTGGGAAGAGGAAAGTCAGGGATGGGGCTGGCCTTCAAGCTCAAAGGGGTCCTCAAACAGTGCTGGATCAAGGGGCAGATTAATTGGGCGGAGTTGCAATTTTGTTTCACTTTGGGCTGAAAGGCACAGTATAAATACTTAAAAATGAACACAACGGGGGCCCGATGGCCAAGGGGCTGGAGTGCAGCAAACGGGGTTTGTGTTAGAATAGTTCCGTTCCACCTTAAAGGGTCAGGCATGATTGTTGTGTATCACATGCCTGTTTACTTCCAGTTCTCGCTGGGAACTTCCGTTTTGTATATAGCTTTTGTTCTAGCTGTTTTCCTGGACACGGAGGCAAGCAGTCATGTTTTTCCTTTGTTCTGATCTACGTTGAATAAAGCTATAAATATGCTCTCCTGTCTGCATCTTTTGTTGTGGAGACTGCTGAAAGGGTGTGCATGAGTCTTGGGATGTCTCTGAGGCTCGTGTCGCTAACTGACTGATGCTGTTCCACGGGAGACCAGTGATCATCCGGAGACGACTGGGGGCCTGCCTGATGCCTCCGTCTCCCTGGCAGTATCCCAAAAACAGGTTATGGGCCCAGATTCACAGCACTTACAGGAGAGTAAGACTGCTGAAGACTGTGAGAGGTATGTGGAAAAGCGAGGCTGTGGATGGTGGGATTGAAAAGAGGGGGAGAAGAACGAATCAGGGTGCCAAGGAGAAGAATGTTAAAAGATTGAAAGCTGGTAGAGCTACTGCAAGGACTTCTGGGGAAGGGTGACATGATCTTGGGACCGGGAGGGAGAAAGTGGAGCTTAAAAGATGTCATGAATTGACTGGTGGTGGGAAGAAAATGCCCAGCCAGGTGAAAGGGACTGCCATGGGGAAATTTATGCTATTGGCTGGAGGAAAGCACTGAGGATGGAGCAGGGAGCAGGGCGGGAGAGGGAGAGCAGAAACTCATCAGGTTACTGTCAAGGAAATGACGCTTACTGTATGTGCAGGAGAACATTGTGAACTTTTATTTTGGACCACGTGCAAATGTTGCTGAAAGAGAAGGGAAAATAATTAGTTTCCGGCTGCTTATGCCAACGCTTTGTATGCAGAACTTAATGGGGATGGGTTTTTCTGTCTCTTGTCACAAACAGGTCCATAGCTCTGGGGCGGAGCCCCTGTTCTGCATGCTGAATTTCACAGGTCCTGTCCTCAGCAAACAGGTGGTTGGAAAGAATACTGACACCCCAAAGCTAAATCCACGTGGTATTGATTAGAAATGTGGCAAGAACAATGCAGGAGGCAGCAGTTAAAGGTTGCTGGTCTCTGCAGTCACAGCAGACGCTGTGAATCCCCAGTGGTTTGACTTCACCCCTGGAGGCACACTCCATTGTGTCTTGAGACAGACAGATGCCAACCAACAGTCCTCAGCATCCTGCCTCCAGATTGACATTAAAAGTCAGTCCCTCAGTTACTGCATAAAGACCACAACTCAAGTTCTGAAGCTGGGATATTTGTTTAATTGAGGAGCACACTCAGCAACACAGACAAGCGACAGATATATAGTTCTTTGCTGTTCTAATTTTCTGCCCTAGCTCCCCCCCCCCCATCTGCACTACACAGTTAAAGCAGTGATTCAACAATCAATTCCTTTCTCCAAGGAGCTCTGGGTCTGTGGGGGGGGGAACTGGGGGTCTCCTCGCAACTCTCAGCAGCACCCTTAACAAACTACAGTTCCCAGGATTCTCTGGGAGAAGCAGTGACTCTTTGAAGTGGTATGATATGGCTTTAAATGCATAATGCAGGCAGGATCTTAAGTGTGTCCGTTGAAGCTTCTCTAACAACTATCCTAGCTCTCTTATTATAGATATACACTGTATTTTTCGCTCTATAGGACACACTTTTCCCCCTCCAAAAATTAAGGGGAAATGTGTGTGCGTCCTATGGAGCGAATGCAGGCTCCTTGGCTTCAATGATAGCAACACGAAGCCTCCAAAGCGCAGAGGGAGCGCTCCCTTCGGAGGCTTCGTGTTGCTTTCGCTGAAGCCTGGAGAGCGAGAGGGGTTGGTGCGCCCCGAGGCTTCAGGGACAGCCGCCTGAAGCCTCTGGAGCGCAGCGGGAACTTGCGCTGCACTCCGGAGGCTTCGGGTTCCTTTTGCTGAAGCCGGGAGAGCAAGACTCTCCTGGCTTCAGCAGAGAGGGAGAGCTGCACAGCGTCCCTTCAGCCAAGCGGGAGGAGAAATGGAAGGGGCTCCGTTTCTCCTGCTGCTTCGCTGAAGGAGCGCTGAGCAAAGAGGGGGAGAATTATTTTTTTCTTGTTCTCCTCCTCTAAAACAAGGTGCGCCCTATGGTCGGGTGCGTCCTATAGAGCGAAAAATACGGTAGATATAGATACCTAAGCATCTACTGTGCCTCTTCCTTCACTGTAACCCACTAAACAGATACTAAGCCATCTGTCTGGATCTTGGGCAGTACTGATGGGCTTCAACTGGCTTAATTTGAAAGTCCATTTTAGCTGTGCTGCATTACTGTAATGGGAACACTATGCATTATATAACTCAATAAAAAAAATGCTGATATTTCCTTCTAAAATTGAAACATTTGTTTAAGAAATTGTAAGTTGTTCACACTTAAAAAGCAGTCAATTTGTACAATTTTTTTTTAAACAAAGGCATCTCCCTTAGGTCTGAAACATATAAGTTTGCCAGCCACAATTGGTTAAAGTCGTTATAAAAAAATTCCATCAATTGACAGCATAACTTGAATTGAGATTCTTCCCCCCCAAGTGGAGGGATAGATTTCACAGACATACTTACTAAGTGTTATTATCCATGATTTTACTCGAGACGCTGTAATGCATCTACAAATAAATAAGAAAGAGCAAGTTAATTTGGGCTGCTTGTCTACTGCTTCTCTGTTACACACACTTTAGCATGGTCCTCACCTGAGCCCCATGTAAAGGTCTGATGTCCAGCTGTGTCGTCACAGTGTTTTTCCCAATCACCAGTGCCTTGTGCAAGACTTCGAGAGCAAGCTGAGACACATGCACAGTGTAAAAGTTGTTGTTTGTCACATTCAGCATATTCTAGAGAGAGAAAGACAGGTAGGCAGGATGAGTTATGTGGGATGAGTTGATAAATTTGACATCTTGGTACATGTGTGTCCATCTGTTCCGCGACTGAATATTTATCCCATAATTAGCACCCTGCTCCTGCTGCTGCCCTATCCAAATGTATGATGCCATAGAAAAAGCGGAATGCCCAGTCTGTACATTAGATAAACACACAGGGGCAGAGAGGGAGAATACAGCAGGGACTGAGGCCTGGAGCAAAGGGAAGTCTGGATGAAATATGATTAAGGCATGGAGGAGGGCTAATCACAATGGATCCAGAAAGTATTTTGGACACACTGAAAAGGAAGATGCTAAAGATCAGGCGACCCATCTGATATGGCATCACCTGTTCCATGAGACCAGGGGTCAGCAAACTTTTTCAGCAGGGGACCGGTCCACTGTCCCTCAGACCTTGTGGGGGTGGTGGACTATATTTGGGGGGAGAATAAACAAATTCCTATACCCCACAAATAACCCAGAGATGCATTTTAAAGAAAAGCACACATTCTACTCATGTAAAAACACCAGGCAGGCCCCACAAATAACCGAGATGCATTTTAAATAAAAGGGCACATTCTACTCACGTAAAAACTTGCTGATTTCTGGACCGTCCACAGGCCAGATTTAGAAGGCGATTGGGCCAGATCCAGCCCCTGGACCTTAGTTTGCCTACCCATGCGTGAGAACAACATGAACCAGCTCTGTGCAGTACAAAGTTCTGTACAGAACATGGAACTGGCCTTGATATTTGGACTAGATTAAGCCCAGTAGAAGATTCCTGTTAGGTACTACTTGAGACCCTATCCCTGATCCTAAGGAATGACTGGCAGGAGGGAGAGTCAATGACAAGACTAGATCAGAAACAGTTTCAGGTGTAATAAACTTCACTCTTTTTGTATAAACCCATCTGGTGCCCTCTGGGTGTCTTGTACTCATGTACTCATCCAGCACAGATTGATACAAGCAAAAATTGAAATGCCTTTGCCCACAGGATGCTGCTTGCTTCTGCCCATGTCTGTATGGTGTGCCATGTGCTGAGTATAAGGACTAGACTATGGGTAGGCAAACTAAGGCCCAGGGGCCAGATCCGGCCCAATTGCCTTCTCAATCCAGCCCGCAGACGGTCCGGGAATCAGCATGTTTTTACATGAGTAGAATGTGTCCTTTTATTTAAAATGCATCTTTGGGATATTTGTGGGGCATAGAAATTTGTTCATTTTTCTTCTTCAAAATATAGTCCAGCCCCCCTACCCCCAGGTCTGAGGGACAGTGGACCGGTCCCCTGCTGAAAAAGTTTGCTGACCCCTAGACTAGACAAAAAGGCGGTTTTAATTTTTCCTAATCTCATTTACAACAGGCTCCTTTAGTCACCTGCTCCTTTGTTCCTTAGATAAAGCCTTAAATTTGGGGCAAAGTTGAGTCCCACAACCTGCTTTGAACATCACTTCTCAGCCTTGGAACATGTGCGGTGATAAAGGATGCCTCTTTTCATAGGCATAATGGATTTTTCCTCTGCACACAGCACAGTTACAACCAAGTTGCAGAGATCTCTGATCTAGAAGCCCCTCTAACTCAAGAAGATGCATCTTCCAGGCAGCTCTGAGCCCAGTAATTGTGTTAAAACAACAACCACCCCACAACAACCCACAAATTTCGTTAAGAAAATAGAGAGATTTTGTGACATCAATGTGATCCAACCCCCAGGGACTCACAGTCATATTAAGGGTGATGCTGTAAGTAGAATTGTCAAAAGATATAGATGAGAAATTCAGTCCGGCAGGGACCACTGCAATGGAGCGTGGAAACAGGAAATACATCATGAGGCCTGTCATCAGCAGGCAGATGGCCACTGTGAGACATACGTACAGCTTCCTGCAAAAACAGGAGGAAGGCAGATTAGCAGTAGTAGAACCGCCACAAAAGAATCAGATTGTGGCAGCAAAGTTAGGAAAGAGACGGCGGGAAGAAGGGCAGGGAGCACCATCAACAAAGACACAGTGAACTTACGTTCGCCTGGGCTTGAGCCGCTGGTCTCCGTATGGAATGAGGGCCACCAGCTGCTGTTCTTGCTCTGGAATGGGAGTGGAGGAGGAAGGGAGAGAGAGAATAAGCAAAGGTCTGGAAAACACCACTCAATGCAGGGGAGCACAGATCTGGTCCAATGAAGAGAACAGTATGTACATCTCAATGCAGAACATTGCATGTAATTTGGGCCATTTCCTTCTTAAGCAAGATGTAGCAGAACTTGCGAAGACATTCGTGTGTCTGTTTAAAAACAACAACAGCTGTTTTAAGTATGTCTGGATCAGCTAGTTGTACAGGCTGGTGCCTTCAAGAGCTGCTTGTCGGCTTCTCGGAAAGATCTGGCCGGTCAGTCTCGGAAACAGGATCCAGCGGGGCTCTTCCTACATTAGCTTTGGAAGAACCTGGGCAACACAAGGTCTGGAGCTGAAACTTACCTCGGGGGATCCTCCCGGTGCCCTGGCATGTAGGGCAGGTGACGGAGCCACGGCTGGCAGCGCCAACACAAGGAGCGCAGGACGCCTCTGCAGCATTGCCTCCGTTGATGGTACCATAGTAGGGTGCTTCATCCTCATCACCTGAACTTTTCTCCCGTAGCAAGTCGCGTTCTCCTTTTTCTTCTTCGGCCTCTTCCTTGCCACAGAGTTTCCTCAGCCACGAGAGGACTCTGTCCATTGTTCAGGGATGCTGTCTGACAAAGAGACTTTGATAAATGAAGATCTAAGGGTCTTGGGCAAGGGTCAGCAAACTTTTTCAGCTGCAGGCCGGTCCACCGTCCCTCAGACCATGTGGGGGGCCGGACTATATTTTTTTTGGGGGGGTGAACAAATTCCTATGCCCCACAAATAACCCAGAGATGCATTTTAAATCAAAGCACACATTCTATTCATGTAAAAACACGCTGATTCCCAGACCGTCCATGGGCCAGATTTAGAAGGTGATTGGGCCAGATCTGGCCCTCGGGACTTAGTCTGCCTACCCATGGTCTTGTGGATCCCCAAAGGCAGTACTTGATTTCTTAAATGAGCCTAAGGATCAAGGACACCTGGAAGGCACACTTGGCACAACAAAATTACATTCCCCAGCAATACCTTTTCCCCTTTGTGACTACTACTACTACTACTACTAATTTTATTATTTATGCCCCACCCACTCTGGGCAGCTTTCTACACATAATAAAATGTCAAACGTTAAAACTTCCCGATACAGGGTTGCCTTCAGATGTCTTCTAAAAGTTGTATAGTTATTTATCTCCTTGACATCTGCTGGGAGGGCATTCCAAAGGGAGGACGGCACTGCCGGAAAGGCCCTCTGCCTGGTTCCCTGTAGCTTCACTTCTCTCAGGGAGAGAACTGCCAGAAGGCCCTACTCCTGGAATGTTTTACATCAGGGATGGGGAACCTGTGGTCCTTCAGATGTTGTTGGACTCCAACTCCCACCAGTTCCAGCTAGCTTAGTCAGGGGTCAGGGATGATGGGAGCTGTGGTCTAGCCATGTCTGGAGGGCCCCACGTTCCCCATCACTGATATACATTTAAACGTGTTTGGCTCTTTTGGTTACCATATTTGAACTGCTGTTGTTGTTATATTTATTCAATTTGGATCCCAGGGAGGTGTGGCTGAGGCAACCCAGGACTCAGCTAGATTGGTAAAGAAAAAGTGTTTTGCATGTGTTGTATATGCGATATAACACTGTGACACCAGATGGCGGTGTAGAGTCCCATTTTCCCCCTACCCGATTTCCCTGTATGCGTTTACAACGTGTTTAACTGAATCACCTTTTAGACATGTCTAGATCCAGCCTCAGTCAGATGGGTGGGTATAAATAATAAAACTATTATTATTCTTACAATCTTAAGAACATGATTTACACAGCATAACAATAAAAAAATACACATAATGATAATAAAATAACCACAACAACAGGCCCCCCCCCTGCCCCTATTTAGTAGATTATTTAATGGCCACAGGCTTGGGTAAAGAGGAATGTATTAACATTTGCATCTTCCCTCTGTCATTAGGGTGTGCCATTTTAGGAGGGTGAAAATTTTTTTTAGTGAGGGGGTCTTAAACATAAGTTTTTGAGAGTGAGGAACTTGAACCTGCTATTATTTTTGTGAATGGACAACATTTAGCTTTGCAAGTCTACAGTTGATGAAGAAGCACATAAAGTTCTTTGGGAAAACCAAATAATTATAATTTCACCTTCTGAAAATGTCAGGTTATGCTAAATAATAATAATAACAACAACAACAATAACAATAATAATATATAATTGTACTTGGCAATCATTTTAACAATTTTCTATGCAATTTCACACACATTTCGCTCATCAAGCAAAACTAAATTATATTAATTTAACCAAAATACACCTTGAATCCCCATGTCATGTTACAACTTTTGAGCACCCCTCATTTTTGGAATTTGAAAAATTCAACATGCCCTACTCTGTCATATTCAAACTCATCTCCTTCTGCCATTCAAACTTGTCTCCTCCTTCTCCCCCTTTCTCCCATTTCCTCCAGCCTTGTAAGTTCAAAAGCAATGCTTCAGAAAACTGAAGGCAGTTTGAAACCAGAGCCGTAGCTAGGTGATCTTGCGCCCCTGGCAAAACCATCCAGATTGAGCCCGCTAGACATGGACAAATGAGCTCTTATTTCTGCCTCTCCTCCAACCCTTCACCCATTCAATTCACCCTCTATTTATTGCAAGAGGCAATATTATAGTTCAAGGACATTGTTCCAGTGATGGAGAAACACTTAAGGAGGGTGAGAAGCAGGGCCAATAGGGGGTGTGGCCTGGGGAAAATCTCAAGGGCCAGAGAGGAAGGCTCAGAGGGCCACATTTGGCCAATGGGCCTGAGGCTCCCCACCCCTAGGGCATAGACTCATGCCACGTCTGCCTCTGGTCAGATACAGCATCACAGAATTGCAGAGTTGGAAGGGACATCCAACGGTCATTAGTCCAAACCCCTGCAATGCAGGAAACTTTTGCCCAACGTGGAGCGTTCCTGTTCAGGGTGCTAGCCAGCCAGCCAGCCAGGTAGCCAACCCTTCCTTCAGGAAACCATAAACTGTAAGAAGTTCAAGCAGGGCTTCCACAATCTTCTGCTTTTCTTCTTCAACTGACATTTAACGTTTCGTTGCGACTGAGTATGCTCAGTCTTCACGTTAGGCTTTTTTTTTTTTTTGTAGTTCTGCAAACACTGAGGTTCCCCCTAAAACATGTTAATTCATCCCTCTTGTTTCTCAGTTTCTGTCAGCGCTTGCCACCTGAGTTTGCAGTGAGAGGCACTTATTATTTATTGCTATTGTTATTTATGAAATTTGTATACCGCCCTTCATCCATAGATCTCAGAGAATAAAAAACACAAGATTAAAGCACAACATATGTAATAAAAGCAATAACAAAACAAGCCAATGACCAATAGTTGTTTTCAGCAGCAAATTCTGGAGATATGTCTTAAAAACAGCTGGCTTCGTGGGCATAGCCAGGATTTTTATGGGGCAGAACTGATGTGATTGGTATTTGTATTGTTTTACTTGATATGGAGGGGCAGCTGCCCCCTCCCCACTGCCCCCTTGGCTAAACCTATGGCTGGTTTCTTTCAGCAACTGTGCGAAGGGATAATCAACCTAACTTATTGGAAGGAGCTTGAGGAGGGCACAGTTCTTACCTGGCAGATGGGGAGCCAGAAGCAAGGAAAAATCACCCCCAGAAGTCCCTACTTAGGCCAAGTATCAGAGGTAAACACTAGCAGACTCCCAGAACAGGCCCCAACCAGCGTCAGATGTTTAACATTTCCTCTAAGGAAGTCCTTTCAATACCACGAATCATATCTAGGGGAGGCAAAGTAGGAATGACTGGGGGAGGAGGAGAAAAGAAAATTGGGTTGCAGGGGGGGAGAGAAAAGGGAGATACAAATTTGAGAAATCATTTATCACCAGGTTTCAAACATTGCTGTTGAATTCCCACCTACCCTCAGAAGAGGAATTGTGGTACCAAATAGTATGGGAAACAGCCCTACTAGAAACATTAACCACTAAACTGAAACTGACATGGGGAGAAATAGAAGAAGACGCCTTCACCCCGGTATGGCCCCCCTTTATCACATACACAGCCCAACAAGACAAGGACAAAAATCCACCAACAGTATACAAATCAATATGGCTAACCTGATCCAAAACACCCACCCACCCCACTCACACATGAAAACAAAGACCACCACAGCCAACCACAAATGAACAGCCACACCCTAGGCCAACCCCAACCTCTCTCACCACCAAAGGAACACAAGTGAACAGCAGAGAACCTGCACAAGCAACGCTGACACAAAACCCCACATATAGTAAGTAAAATAGAAACATCGCCACCTGACCCCACCCCCACCCATCTTTCCCCCTCCACCTCTTTCTCCCTTTTCTTGCTAATGTCTCAACAAATGAAACTGATTTGTAAAAATGTTACATGGGGAAAAAAATACAAGAGAGAGACATTGCACACACTTTTGTAAATCAAGAAAATATTTAATAAAAAAAGAAGAAAAGAAGAAGAGGAGGAATCATGGATTTCTGCTGGGTAGGGTCACATGTGTACTCAAAGAAATAGAGATGAGTTCAACAGGGTAAAAATGTAGAGAGAACATTTTTCAGCAAGTCCTCCTGCTAACTCAAATTTACCAACAAAATAAATGTATATTCTACCGATTCAAAGATTTTACAAACATTCCCAATTGTGGAGGCTACTAGATACACAGTGTTAGAAACTACAAAGTGTTGACTTTTGACTTAGTGAACTATAACTTTTGACTTTAACATTAATTAGCAGTGTTTATCTTTCATAGCTTTTACAAATTCAGATATTAAACTGTTAATCTGATTTTGACCTGTGCTGATTGAGGCATTTGTTTTGAATCAGGTTCAGTGATAACAAGGCTTAGACAAGATAAGAGTCCTGCTCAAGAACCTAGCCAACCTGTGGTTTCCTCAGCCTTCTATAAAGAACGAAAAGGAAAAACTGCAGACTCAATATGAGCCACGGCTCACAAAAGTCACAATTCAGAAAAGTATCTCTCAACCTATGCAAAGCTTTCCCCCAGTTCCAAACTTGTGCTGATTTATTCTATTTTGAAACAGTGTGGATTCTCAATACCTCTGCCTAGCCGAGAGCAGGGTTTAGCAGCCAGAACAAGTACTGCATATCTGGGATTAGAAAAGGAGCAATTCTAGATAAACACACGCTTTTTATAAACTGACTACAGGAGAGATTCAGCTCTTTTAAAAGGGGTAGGTTTCATTCACACACAAAGGAGACTTATCCCCTTCTTTGTCTTTTAATGGGCTGAGCTGCTCCTTCTATTCAAAAACTCAAGATCACCTAGAAAGGTAACCCAGAAATACAGGTTGCACATACCTCACAGGATGAGCGCTGAAAGCAGCATGAAGGCTTGGGAGTAGTGCTGCCAACTCTTCAGTCAACCTCTGTCACTGTGCCTTTAACAAGCAGATTAACAAAACATTAGCAGGTGGTAACACTTCATCCTCAAATTGTGAAGAGTTTTAACTACTGATTTCACTACAATTTAGATTAGCTGCTGTAAATAAAGCCCAGGAGCATCCCAGGTTGATGAAATGGCAACCCTACTTGGGAAGATATATACCAGGCATGTCCAACCGGTCGATCGCGGGATCCATATTAGGAGGTGTGGCACGCTGATGTTTATTTCCTCCCCGGCAAGGAGGGCAAAGAGATGGGCTCATTTGTCTACTGGCTGCTGTAATGTTGTGTGTTATCGTCAGCGGTGGACAACTCTGGTCAACCCTCCCCCCCCCCCAATGCCAATGGGTAGATCACTGCCTTTCCTATATACTGGGAGTAGATTGCAGTATCTTGGGAGTTGGACGTGCCTGATATAGACCAAAAAGGGGGGCAGGGAGCTAAACATGGACAGAAAAGCAAAGAGTGACCAAGTTTGAAGCTTGTTTGGAAAGATTAAGGGGTTTTGGCTGGCAAAAGTAGCTTTAGATGGGGCTGAGATTATCTTCCTGCCTGCAGTAGTATAAAACCATAGAAATGTACAGTGGTACCTCAGGTTAAGAACTTAATTCGTTCTGGAGGTCCGTTCTTAACCTGAAACTGTTCTTAACCTGAGATACCACTTTAGCTAATGGGGCCTCCTGCTGCCGCCACGCTGCGGGAGCACGATTTCTGTTCTCATCCTGAAGCAAAGTTCTTAACCCGAGGTACTATTTCTGGGTTAGCGGAGTCTGTAACCTGAAGCCTCTGTAACCTGAAGCCTCTGTAACCTGAAGCACCACTGTAGTTGGAAGGGACTCTAAGGGTCATCTAGTCCAACCCCCTGTAATGAAGGAATCTCAGCTGGCTGAAGTCCCACTCAGGAGACCAACACCCAAATAAAGGAGGCTGGCTTACTACATTTTGAAGTACTGCACAGTACCCTGTAAAAGAGAAGGCCTAGGGCTCCATAACACTAATAATAATAATAATAATAATAGCCCACCCATCTGACTGAGTTGCCCCAGCCACTCTGTGGGGCTTCCAACATATAAAAAAACATAACAAAACATAACACATTAAAAGGCTTCCCTATGCAGGGCTGCCTTCAGATGTCTTCTAAAAGTTATATAGTTGACATCTGATGGGAGGGAGTTCCACGGGGCGGGCACCACTACCAAGAAGGCCCTCTGCCTGGTTCCCTGTAACCTCACGTCTTGCAATGAGGGAACCACCAGAAGGCCCTCAGATCTGGACCTCAATTGAACGATGGGGGTGGAGACGCTCCTTCGGGTACACTGGGCCGAGGTCGTTTAGGGCTTCAAAGGTCAGTACCAACACTTTGGATTGTGCTCGGAAACGTAAAAAGGTAAAGGTAAAGGACACCTGACAGTTAAGCCCAGTCTCTGACAACTCTGGGGTTGCGGTGCTCATCTCGCTTTACAGGTCGAGGGTAGCCGTCGTTTGTCCACAGACAGTTTTTCTGGGTCATGTGGCCAGCATGACTAAGCCGCTTCTGGCGCAACGGAACACCAAAACCAGAGCAGCACACGGAAACACCGTTTACCTTCCCGCTGGAGCAGTACCTATTTATCTACTTGCATTTTTTGGTGTGCTTTCGAACTGCTAGGTTAACAGGAGCTGGGACCGAGCAACAAGAGCTCACCCCATCACGGGGACCTTCTGATTCAAGCCTGAGAGGCTGAGTGGTTTAGACCACAGTGCCACCTGCGTCCCTCTCGGAAACGTCTTTCAAGACTGGTGTTATGTGGTCTTGGCGGCCGCTCCTAGTCACCAGTCTAGCTGCCACATTCTGGATTAGTTGTAGTTTCCGGATCACTTTCAAAGCTAGCCCCATGTAGAGCACCTTGCAGTAGTCCATGCAGGAGATAACCGGAGCATGCACCACTCTGGCCAGACAGTCCGCGGGCAGGTAGAGTCTCAGTCTGCGTACCAGATGGAGCTGGTACACAGCCGCCCTGTGCCTCCATGGACAGCTGAGAGCCCAAAATGACTCCCAGGCTCATAGCTGTCAACCTTCCCTTTTTTGCGGCAAATTCCCTTATTCCAGCACCATTTCCCACTGCTATCCCGGATTGTTAGATATCCTGTAGACTGTCCCTGGGACAGGTGAGGCTGCTGATCCCTTATTTTCGAGGCTGCTGATCCCTTATTTTCAAATCTGAAAGTTGACAGCAGCTGTGCCCAGGCTGCGCCCCTGGTCCTTCAGGGGCACAGTTGCCCATTCACGACCAGGGAGTCCCCTAACCCCAGAAACAATCCTTCTGTCTTGTAGGGATTCAACCTCAATCTGTGACCCGCCACCCACCCTCCAACCGCATCCAGACAAGCACCTTAACTACTCCCTGTTTGGTTTCCCAGTTTGCTCAACCAGGCCATGTTGTCGCCAGTGAATCACTTTGCAAAATGGCCATTGTTCCTCCTCCTCCTCCTCGCAAAATGCCACCTTAGGGCCAAGGAAGGCGAGGCTGACATGCGCTTCCCCGGCGAGCCCGACTGCGCTGCAGGGAAGGGCGCTCTTGGGTGCCTGTTTGGGGAGGGATCGGGATCCTTTCCCCAGACCCGCCGCCGTGGCAGCGGGGTTTCAAGGGTTTAAATGTGACGATCCGGTTGTCGAGGCGCAGAGAAAACGAGAGCCAGAAAGAGGAAATGGCAGGACAGTCGCAGCAAAGAAGAAGAGGGGGAGAAAGTGGCAGCAGGGGAAGGAAGCGAGGGGCGAGGGGCCGGTGGTCTAACGCGGCCCCTCAGAGGAGACCCAAGGGGGACACCTGCTCACCGCCTGAGGAGAGCGGCCGGGCTGCTGCAGCGTCCGGCGGACTCCGGAACGAAGCGAAAGCGAAAACCGGCGGCGCCTCGCCCTCCTCCGGCCACCGAGAGGGCGACAGCCGAGCGGCTCCACCCCCGGCGGGCATTTCCCGCCCGAGGATGGGGCGATGGCGGCGGCGCTCCGCTCTCGGCTTTCCCCTCAGCGACTGAGTTTAGCCGGTGCTTAATTTCAAATAGATTGAGGGGGGGAGCCGAGCTCGGACCCTGCCGGGCTTTCGCCCCGAAAAAAGCACGGCTAGTCCGGCCACGCCGCTGGCATTTACTCGCGAGTAAGCGTGGGGGACCCTCGGCGCCCTTTACTCGAAAGTAAAGCCTCCCTCAAAAGGTCCCGCAAAAGGCGGCAGAGCGTTTTATTCCCTCCCGGTCCATTAATGGCGACGGCCGCAGCTTCGTGGGTGAATCGCCCCAGGGCTTCGAATAAGTCGCCTTCGGGGTTCGAAGATGCGTGTTGTTGCCCTTTCCCACGTCATGGTTGGCCAGCATCTGCTAGCGGCCCTAGGCTGCGCGAAGGTTGGCGCGTTTCGAAAATGCCTATACTCGGTTTTTAAACCGTCTTTTGTTTTAAGGCATTTGAGATTCGCTTCTCAACTTGGAACTGAGGCAATGGCCTGAAGTGTTCCAAGTTTAGTTTTTCACTCGCTTTCTCCCCCACCCCCTTTGCTACTTTTTTTTTGGCGCTCAATTCAGAACATAAACCCCTTTCCTCACTCCATTTATGCTCCTTCCAAAGTCCTCTTTTTCACCTGGAGGGCAGCCATGGCAACTGGGCAAAGCCGTCCTTCCAGTTGCTCTCACTGCTCTTGAGAGGAAATTGAGAAATCCAGACTTTTCCATGGAATTTCCTCATTATGTCTGCGCCTCCTCAGCCACAAACCAAGATCCCCATTGTTCTCCCTATGGTGGAAAAAGCACAACCTGTTCCCATGACCACGCTACTGAAGCACAGTTTTACAATATCTAGATTTAAGGTGATGAAACACCAGCAGCCCAACTTTCCACCAGAGATATCTTCCGCCACAGAACATAGTGAAATTGGTCGCCGGCTTATTGAGAAATCCTACTTTGTCGAATCGGGGTTACGCCCAGGAAAGTGTGCCAAGGACAGTAGCTCTATTTGTGTTTATTATTATTCTACGCATGCCTTGCAAAAAGAGCTAAAAAAAAATACAGAAATGCAATCAAGGAGTCCAAAAATTGGAAAGGTTTGCCAAGGAGGACGTGGTTTCCTTCACCACATCCATAACATTCATGCGGTACTTTTACCTTTTCATACCATAAATAAGTGTGCCAACCAAAAATATTATCATGACCTACCGTATTTTTCGCTCTATAAGACGCACCAGACCATAAGACGCACCTAGTTTTTGGAGGAGGAAAACAAGAAAAAAAATATTCTGAATCTCAGAAGCCAGAACAACAAGAGGGATCGCTGAGCAGCGAAAGCAGCAATCCCTCTTGCTGTTCTGGCTTCTGGGATAGCTGCGCAGCCTGCATTCACTCCATAAGACGCACACACATTTCCCCTTACTTTTTAGGAGGGGAAAAGTGAGTCTTATAGAGCAAAAAATACAGTAAGTCTAGAATATGTGAATTCTCCAATATCCTCCATTCTTTCAGACAACAAAGACAAGATGCTTCATAATATAATCTCATATCTGGCAGGGAGAAACCTCTCTCTTTTGCCATCTATCAGTGTTTTATATTTTATTATTGGTTTTTTCCCCTTGCCAAATATATTTAGAAATATCTTTTTGCCATGTATTGAAACACCTTGCCAATCACCGGAATTGTTTGAAAGAAAAATAACATTCTAAATAATACATTCATTTTTATGGTTGACAGACTCAATACTGCCTAATAGTGAAATATTCATTCTGTTCCAAATAACTTTCCAGCTTTTTAAATACTTATCTTTATACAGATTTATATTATTTGCTGTTACCCATACGCCTAAATACTTAGCCTTCCTTTCAATCTTTAATCCAGATGCATCTGGATTTATTTTTACTCTCATCATTCATATTCTTAACCAAGAGTTTGGTTTTATCTTTTTTAATCTTAAGACCTGTTGCCTCACCAAAAAATTTTATCCCTTGTAATACTTTCGAGATTGACTCTTCTACCGATAATCACCACATCATCTGCAAATGCTTTTAATTTGTATTGTCTCTGTCCCACTCTTCTACCTTTAATATCTTGATTACATCTTGTTCTTTGTGCAAATACTTCTAAAACCACTATAAACAATATTCATTCAGACACAAGCTAGGTGGGAGAAATTGCAGGGCATGCTATGGCAGAGAAGTCCCCAAACCTGTCCAGTCCTGATCTTGGGAAGCAAATTCATCTCACCTGACATGAATGCTTATGAGAGGAGCTGCTTGCCCAAGTCCAGTCTATTGGGGGCTTTCAAAGGTCAAAACAGCACCCAATTATGTTTTGTAATTTTATTACAAGTAAATAATAATTACAAAAACAAAGGTACCCCACCTGGCTCCTGAAAATAATAATGCAAGAGTTAGTAACATTTTGCCAAAGATTACTATGTGTGCCTGGCAGTTTTAAACTAGGCTTACCAATAAACGTGTACCAAATCTCAATAAAATAATTGTTTTTGTTGTCCCTTTGAAGCCTGCGTTCGTTTGGCAAGTTTCTCCATCGGAGCAATGGACTAAATTTGTCGTTGCTATTGGTAAACTGCCCAAGCTCTTCCAGTTGTGTGCATCTGGTTACCTCGCTGCCACCGACAGAAATAGAAGCAGCTCTTTATGTTGTTAAGTCTCTGTTCTCCCCATGAAAAAGCCAGCTAATTATTAAACACTTGTGCTGTAAAAATTGTCCCTTGGTTTGCTCAAAGACAGTCAGGCATGGCTCCCATCATACCTAGCTAACAGGGCCAGTGGCCAGGGATGATCATTGTAGTCCCAAAATTATCTTAGCACCTCTGGTGGCAAGGGGAGAGGCAACCTTTTATACAAAGCTTGTTCAGTGTAATGTTTTCTCGTAAGCAAATCCTCAGACCTACTCCATGTGTCCCCCCCCCCCCCCCCAAGAAAAATAGGTGCCAGAACTCACTATGAAGTTGTTATGGGAAAGCCAGCCAGATGGGTGGGGTATAAATAATAAAATTAATTTTATTATTATTACTACTACTACCACCACTACAGTAAGTTGCTAGGCGACTCGGGACAGCCCTGAACAAATGCCATTTTGAGAACAGCTACATTCAGCGCCCGGGGAGGTGCTAAAAACCAAGGCAAGCTGTCCCTTTAGCTGGTATAGGGGTTGCCTCTGGTTCTGGTGCCAGTCAAATGTTCCCCCGCCTCTCTCCTCTTAGGTTCAGACGGATAGCTAGGGCAGCTTGGAAGGCCCTTGCGTAAATGCATGCTTGGGCAGTGACGGAAGCCTGAGTGGAAAACTTGAAAGCCCATCACTGCTACATGGGAGACGGACTGAAGAAAAGGAAATTTGAATACACGTAGCTTGACCAAATGCAGCTGGGAGCTTGGTGAAGTTGTAGATAAAAAACTGTAGATTCGCCCATGCTGGTCAGCTTCCATTTTGATTTGAAATGTTTGTTTTTTGGGGCTTCTTAGGAGAATCGGGTGGGGGGAGTGCCAGTCCTCAATGGCACCCACCTGAGAGGTGCCAGAAATGCGCCCCAGCTGAAAAAAAGCACTAGACCTACTGCCACTGAATATAAACAAGTGTGCCTCACTCAAGAAGCCCTGCCGCCCCAATTTTACTTGAAATGTTTCATTTCAGTGGAAGTTACTTTTCTCGAAATAAGGTTAAGAATGGTTTCCCTCATAAACCCCACCCAGCAAGGAACGTTTGGTGAGCTGGTTTTATTTTCATAAACACAAGGCTGCTTATTTAATGTATACTTTATTTTAACATTTGTCACACCCCAAAGACTGTTCAAAGTGTTTATTCTAAGCAATATACAAAGATCTTAATATTTGCACTTTTTAAAATTATCATCCATGCACCCCTCTCATAAAATATATGAAGCCAACGAAAGAAAAGTTCAGCTTTTATTAAACCTAAAAAGAAAGATATTTCTACCAGGGTTAACAAGAGGTTTGCCAATAGGATTGGTAGCAATAGAACTAATTCAAGTCAAACAATATGATCTACCTAGGAATACCAAGATTCTCACCCATCAACCCAAAGCAAAGTAAGTCCTAATCTGGAGATCTCTGATCAGAGATATGTAGCTTTCCATGCACAAGTTAAATGAGGGTGGGGAAAGGCAGTGCACTGCAGAAGTAGGTGTTTCGTTTCGTTTTCCCTCTTCTAAAGCAAAAAGGGGTCTTAATCGCTTCCATCATTTCTGAATTTTTCCTCCCAATCATATTAGCCCAAAGTCATAGGAAAAAAACAGACCTGTGTTTACCCCACAGCACAAAAAAACAGGTATGGGTTCAGCCACATCTCCAAGGGTAGGTGTGTCTTTTTTAAACGATAGCAGCCATTCTTTTTATATTGTTTGAAAAGTCAAAGGAGCACCTGAGAGCGAAATAATCCAGTTGGAATGGGCACACATCCTGTTTATTCAATGGGCTTTGGGCAGAACTTTCTACCGTCTCTTTTCCCTGATGGGATGGAGGAAACTTCCTCCCTTAATGCCATCTCTGATCCAGCATTTCCTCATGTTCTTTTATGCTCAGTATGATGCAAATGCATATTTAAGGGCTTTATTAGCATGTTTAAATTGAATCAACGTTTGTTAAAAACTGTGCATCCCCCCCCCCCAAAAAAAATTGGTCCATTGGCTGGGCAGGGTGGGTCAGAAATCTTGGATGTGAGCGTCTATTCATCTAAACAAGAGGAATGGGTCTACAAAAATAGTTGTGTGTCGTTTCCCCCACCAAGCATGTCTTGACCATGTGTCAATCAAATACTTAAGTTATAACAGCTATTAATAATACCTCTAAAGATTTACACAGGAGGAGCAACTGCTCTTTGTTTTGGTATTTTTATGGCAAACCACCCACCCAGTCTTGCTACCGACTTTGCTCCTTTCATAGTCTATTTCACTCCCAGTAACTAACGGCAAACAGCAGCATTTAGGTTTTGATGGGATTGGCCAAGAACGCCAACAGCTGGACTATGACGAATGCATTTTAAGGTAGCGTCTGCAAAACACAACATGAAAATGCTGGTGGAATTATTGCTCCAACAAAATGCAGGATGATTCCAAAACTAGAGGACAAACAGCTCCACCACCGCCTTCATGAGAGGACAGAATCTGGAAGAGCTGGTCTTTAGTTTAGCTCCACCGCTGCCACCACCAGATGGGCAGGAACAATACAGGAAGGCCCCTCAAGTCTCTGGTTCTTGCTTGCTTGCCGCTCATGAACGAAAGCCCTAAAATTCTTAGGAACACAGCTCACTTGTATTTCGTTTGTACATTCGCCTCTTTTTACTACAACAAAATCTGGTATTATGCCAGTTTGGGGAAGGAACAACCCTTAGTGTTTTAAAGAAATCCTAGCGCCCGAGTCATTGGATACTGGTGGTAGTGGTGGTGATGAACCATGATGCAATGGGAAACAAGCCAAGCCATCTCTGCTGTGCTGGAACAGAAGGGAGCTGGAAGCTGCTGGTGCCATTTACTGCTCAGGTTTTAATGAGCACGGTGAGGGAAAAAGGTTCAATACTGGTTTTCGTACCAATCGCTGTGACTCAGTTGCAGCAACTCAGTGACAACTTGGGAAATATCACAGTTGTGTTTCCGTAGCAGCCTGAGGTTAAGGTGCCGGTCGCAGAAGCCCATCTCGCTCAGGTTGGCTAGGAAGGGGTTCATTTGCTCCTCTGTGGCCACAGGAAGAGCCTTGAAGGATGGAAGGAGGAGAACGATCAAAACCAGGAAACGTGCATGCTAACATCTAGGGTTCTCTGCCAATGCTTTCCCCAATCTGTACCCATGAAATAAATCTCCACCTCCCACAGGAGAGGATGTTATCTTGGCAATTATTAATTATATTCATATCCCACCTTTCCTTCAGGAAACCCATTTCCCCCCATTATTTTATCTTCACAACGGACAAAATATACGGGTTACTCTTCCCACTCACTCCACAGTCAGCAGCATTTCAATAACAGAAGGCTTTCACATCGCTCTGGTGGGTGAAGCTACCACCCCCATTTTGATCCTGCCTATTTCTGCAGCACTATGAGGGACGCGGGTGGCGCTGTGGTCTAAACCACTGAGCCTCTTGGGCTTGCTGATCAGAAGGTTGGCAGTTTGAATCCCTGTGATGGGGTGAGTTCCTGTTGCTCGGCCCCAGCTCCTGCCAGCCTAGCAGTTCAAAAGCATGCCAAAAAGTGCAATTAGATAAATAGGTACCACTCTGGTGGGAAGGTAAATGGCGTTTCTGTGCGCTGCTCTGGTTTCGGTGTTCCACTGCGCCAGAAGCGGCTTAGTCATGCTAGCCACATGACCCAGAAAAACTGTCTGCGGACAAACACCGGCTCCCTCGGCCTGTAAAGCGAGACGAGTGCCGCAACCCCAGAGACGTCTGCGACTGGACTTAACTGTCAGGGGTCCTTTACCTTTGCGATTTAAGGGATTTCTGGAATCCTTGCTGCCAACTATAGGTGCGACAGGACATTTCCTACCATCCCCATCTCCTCTCCTCTCTGACCGCATAGAGCGGGTGGGAAGGTTGCTCCACCTTTGCTCACACAGCCAAGTTCCTTTCCCAATCACTATCTATTAATTTTTAACAGGACGGAGGACTGCGTGTGCTTGCTTCTCCCACTGCCCAGCTGTCGTCAAAGTGAAGAGAGAGTACCAGTCAACCAGAATGCAATGGGAGCAAGTAAGGTTTTCCGCTCTGGTTCTGGAGAATGGTGAGACACAGGAGGCTAGTGGCAACTAGTCCAAAGAACAAAGCAGCTCATGGCTGCAGGCTGACAGAACAAGGCAGGTGACTTTCCCAATGAAATGATACAGCACCAACTTGCTGGAGCCAAGGGCCATCTGTGTGATGCTGCAGGTCTTCCGAAGCCATTTCAAAATGGCTTATCCAGATGGGCCAGGGCCATGTGAGCATTCAAGGGAGTTCCTAAAACAAGGGAATCCTTGTTTTAGGAAGCTACCCTCCTCCTTGCTTTTCCTGATAGCCCACGGCTTCCAAGGAATCCACAACTACAAGGTTGAGCTTTCAACATTCTGGAGATCAGAGCATCAAACCCGGAGTCTTCTGAGCCACCCAATGCTGATTTGAGACACCAGCAATTGACCTCTTCGCCTACCTGCCCAACAACAAACTTCCCTATTTTCTGTCCAGGTTTCCATCAGAGGAAGTCTAATCTGACTACGGGGACGTACGCCTTCTTGTCATCCCAAGCAACATTTCAACGTGAAATATTTATCTGGTGGCCAGCATCCTGCTCCTGCACATAGCAATCCCTGGTGCCACATGTTCTCGAGTTCATTTTGCAGCCACAAAAGCTAGAAGCCTGTTTTCACGTGCACGTAACACCAAATTTGTACTTGCAGTGCGACTGTGGAGAGACAAAATATGCAAACTCTGCTCCGATCCCTTTCTTGCCCATTCCAGGGGGAGCATTAGCGTCCCAAGGAGCTGCCTACCTGCTCCACGGTGGGCGGTCCAGCAAACAGCGCCTTGTAAGCAGAGGCAGCCACTGACAAGGCCCCTTTCACGAGGTCACCAGCGAGGCTGTTCCCATGGGTGTGCCTGCAGAGTTAAGTTGCAATTAAAGGACATAAAGAACAAAAGTAAAAGAACCGAGCGGGGTGTCTTAACGGGGCACATGCTAGGGTTTGGCTTAACGGTAAGGAAAATGGGATGCACTGCTTGGGCCAAACCTTTCAGGAAAAGAGAATGCTAAAAGGGAGGATTTCTGTCTTCTGCGCCTGAGCCAAAATAAATAAATATTCTGTACTAAGAAAACCATGATCCTGTGACGACCAACATTTGACAGTGTTATACCAAATAAGCCTACTGGTCCATCTAAAGGTAAAGCTACCCCTGACCATTAGGTCCAGTCTTGACCGACTCTGGGGTTGCGGCGCTTATCTCGCTTTATTGGCCGAGGGAGCCGGCATACAGCTTCCAGGTCATGCGGCCAGCATGACTAAGCTGCTTTTGGTGAACCAGAGCGTACAGCTTCCAGGTCATGCGGCCAGCATGACTAAGCCGCTTCTGGTGAACCAGAGCAGCACACGGAAACACCGTTTACCTCCCCACCGGAGTGGTACCTATTTATCTACTTGCATTTTGACGTGCTTTCAAACTGCTTAGGTTGGCAGGTGGTCCATCTAGATCGATATAATCTACAGTCATACCTCATGTTGCGTCTGCTTCTGGTTATTTGTTTTTGTGTTGCGTACTGCGGCAACCCGGAAGTACCGGAACGGGTTACTTCTGGGTTTTGCCGCTCGCGCAGAAGCGCTAAATCGCGCTGTGCACATGCGCAGACACGGCTCTTCGGCTTGTGTCAGTTCCGTGTTACGGACGGGCCTCCGGAACGGATCCCGTCCGTAACACAAGGTTCCACTGTACTTAGAATGGCAGCAGATTTCCAACCCTGATACTCGAGCCTCTTTTACATGGAGATTCCACAGAATGAATACAATACAGAAAGCTTGCTGAAGGTTTTATGTCTGGATGGAACAAGTGCCCAGGAACCCTTTGCATGCCAGATTAAAAGTTCTAGAGAAAAGGGGTCGGGTATTAAATGAAAAGAAGTAACCGTCCCCTCTGAGATGTCACAAGGCATTTGCCCACCCTAGCAGCCATATTAGCTAGAAGCTTGCCCCTTATTAAAAAAACAAAAACTATTGTGTTCAAGTTGCTGAATTCCCACTATGGGCCAAATTTTTATTTGTTAAATTTCAATCCTGCCTTTCTACCAAAATGGTGCTCAGGGGAGACTAACAATAATACAAATACAACAAAACAGCAATAAGATGCAAGGAAAGAAACAAGGCAGGTAAAACCAAGAAAGATAATCAGATAATACCAATCTATTTGCTACTGGTACAAGTCCACTTATGAACAACAGACATCTCTCATAAAAATGTCACTGCCAGCCTGCGTACTTGCACAGTGCAGTTTGCAACTTGATGAGCACACCTTGACTAGCATAAATTAAGTTTACACACCTGTCCGTAGGCATTTTGGGTAGGAGTGGGAGGGGGTCTCAAAGCATACAGAAACAGACACTTATTTTTCAGCGAAAAATAGGACAGATACCACTCGCCAACCAGATCGCAACAAAATCCCAGCCTGACCCAGCTTCTGTTACCTGGAGAATTCTGGACATGTTGGTGTGCTATTTACACTCCCTGCAGGTGGAGGTTCAGGAACATCTGCTCCTTGGACCACTAGAAGAGAAATATTTGGGAGTGAGAGCAGGAACTGGCAGGAAAGAACCAAATAGCGACTATCAGAGAAATTTAATGGGGAACAGCATTACCCTTCATTGAATCGATTTAATGAAAGCAGCACCTTTCATTGATTTGCCACCACCCACCTTGAGGCTCTGGAAGAGGGTGGGCTGTAAAACTAATGATTTGAGTTAGGAGCAGTTGCTAACCAATTATCAGCCTGTAAATCATAGCACAGTACCTTCTCTGGTTTGGTCTGGAACCCACCAAGAGGCGTCCTCTCCAATGGGAACACTTGTTTCTTGGGAGGTGTTGTTTTGGGAAGGGGCCAGAGATCTATTGTTAAAAAATGGGAAAAAAGCAGGCATGTGGGAAGGTGTAGTAGGCAGAAACTGTAGAAAAAGCACACCCACCAAGCCTGCACATTCAAGCCATTTCCCTAGTAACACACCCTTAGTTTCGCCTGCGTTTTGATTTTTGTGCTTTGGTTGGCTGGCACACTAGGCCCAAACTCAGCAGCCAACCCCTTTTTTATCTCCTTCTGAAGGTTGCTTATGAGTACAGAGACAAAGTCTTAGCACACTTTGGCTCCGGGTCCACTTGGTACCTTGCAGGCTGTGGTTCCAGGATCTGAGGGGTCAGAGGCACCTCGTCCAGTGTCTGCGAGGTGGTTAGCATGTCGTTGATACTGTGAGCTGAGGGTTGGTTCTCTCCCGCAGGGCTTGCCGAGGCCTCGGCCACTTTTTCCAAGCTGGGCTGAGAGAGCGCAGAACTGTACATAGACTCGCCTAGAGGGCGGCTGGTGTCAAAACACTCTGGGAGGATGATGATGTAATCCTCAGAGGAGGTAGAGGATGCTTGGCTACAGACTTCATCCTTGGCATCATCCTCGGTCTCTCCATCACTCAATTCCGCCCCGTCTTGCAGCAGCAGTTCCTCTAGGAGAAGCAGCAGAACAATTTGATTACAAAGACTACTGCAGCCCCTTTCTATTGATCCAACCCCCTGCAATGCAGGAATCTTTTCCTCGATGTAATTTGTTTTGTCCTGTTGGGCACCATAAAACTAAGATATTGTCCACAAAAGCCTTTTCGTGCGGCTGAAAAACAATAAAAAGTACAGTCCTGTCGCCTATAGCTCACTTCCATAGATCAGCCTAAGCAATGCAGAGCTGCAAACAGAAGCTGGGAGAAATAAAATAATAATAATAATAATAAATTATTTATATCCCGCCCTCCCCAGCCGAAGCCGGGCTCAGAGCGGCTAACAACAGTAAAATAATACAGCATTCTAAAATCAATTCATTATAAAATCAGTTCAAATCAAATGGATGGCAATCATTGGGCTAGAGTTCTGTGAAGATTGCCAAAGGAGGGGGTCAGGCTGTGCCCTGGTCAAAAGCCTGGTGGAACAGCTCTGTCTTGCAGGCCCTGCGGAAGGATGTCAAGTCCCGCAGGGCCCTAGTCTCTTGTGACAAAGCGCTCCACCAGATCAGAGCCACAGCCGAAAAAGCCCTGGCTCTGGTTGAGGCCAGCCTAACCTCCCTATGGCCCGGGACCTCCAAGATGTTTTTGTTTGAAGACAGTAAGGTCCTCCGTGGGACATACCAGGAGAGGCGGTCCCATAGGTACGAGGGTCCTAGGCCGTATAGGGCTTTAAAGGTTAAAACCAGCACCTTAAACCCGATCCAGGTTTAATGGAAGAGCTCTTAATCTTGGCTCCTAAGAAAGGTTTCACCACCCCCACTATCATTCTCTTCTTTGAACTTATTCCAGTTTGAATTTATCCTTCTTGAGCATGGGGATCTATTATAAGCTTTTTCCACCCATGGGGTAGAGAGACTGATACCGTCAGTCCTGGTCTCTCTTTCAAAGAAGCAAACTCTAGCCACTTCTCCTTACCAAACTCAGGTTCTTGGGCCACCTCTATGCCTTGATTCTTGGACTCTGGTTCCTGTAGTGTTGGAGAAGGAACATTCTCTATCCTAACAGGGTCCTTGGTTGGGCTGCAGTGGGCATTGTCCTGTAGTGCTTGCAGAGAACCTAAATCAACAAAAACACAGGAGCCGATCAAAATGTGAGATCGGCTTAAGCTTTTTCTGTACATGTAATGCGCTCAGCGGGACGCAGGTGGCGCTGTGGGTAAAACCTCAGCGCCTAGGACTTGCCGATTGCATGGTCGGCGGTTCGAATCCCCGCGGTGGGGTGCGCTCCCGTTGCTCGGTCCCAGCGCCTGCCAACCTAGCAGTTCGAAAGCACGTCAAACTGCAAGTAGATAAATAGGGACCGCTTACTAGCGGGAAGGTAAACGGCGTTTCCGTGTGCGGCTCTGGCTCGCCAGAGTAGCTTCGTCACGCTGGCCACGTGACCCGGAAGTGTCTGCGGACAGCGCTGGCTCCCGGCCTATAGAGTGAGATGAGAGCACAACCCTAGAGTCTGTCAAGACTGGCCCGTACGGGCAGGGGTACCTTTCCCTTTACCTTTAATGCGCTCAGCAGGATGACAAATTAAACACTCACTCTGCAACGATTCCTTCCTCTGTGGGGGCCTGTGGTCAGGCGCAGCATCCAAGGTGAGAGAACGAATTACTGTTTCACAAACAAACTGGGTCCCACTCATGTCTTCCTCTCCTTCCTCAGAGTTAGCCGGATTCTCAGCCTTCCCTTTCCCTGCCTGGGCATCTGTAGGATGCAATGTTCTCATTAGCACTCACCGCAAGTTTTAGAACTCAAGCAGCCCTAGAAGCTGGGGGCTTGATCTTCATCCTCAGTAACCAACAAAATTATTATACAGAGACTTGCAAACAATGGGACAGGCTGAAGGAGGAGCCCAATACAGTTCATATCACCAGATAATTGGGAAGGTCCATATTTCAAAATAACAAATGAACGCAACTAAGAAAGGGCGCAGTTTATTACTGGGTGCGGATTTCAGCATTCTAAGAATCTCAGCTTTCATTTTTGAAAAATACATATGCTTTTAGGACTTATGGAAGTGCTGAAATAGGCTTCAAATTGCTTGAGCCTGGTGAAATCTCAGAGACGCAAGACAGGCTAAGTAAGACCTTCTGGTTTGTCAGGGGATGAAGCGTAGCTTATTGTCCCTTCCTGTAACTAGAAGAAATGTAACACACCATTTCAGGCTTCAAATTTACATGTTCTCCCCCTGTTCCTTTCCTGTATCTGGTCCCAGCCAGCCTTCTCCAGCAAGGAACTGTCATGGGGCAGCGGTGACATGCACCAAGTCATGTCTGGAAGAGCAATATGCCACCTGAAGGAACAGGAACCTGCTCCTGAGATTCCCAAAACTATTTTTGTGGACTGCCTCAAGTGCTGTGCAGGCGCAGGAACTCAAACCTGCCTGGAACTGTTCCAAATAGGCAGAAAGTGCTAAAGATTTCCTTTAATTACTTAGTGGCAAAAGAAATGCACCGGACATGCTCAGTATGGCAACACAGCTCAGGTTTAAGCTAGAAGGGGTTACAAATTCATCCCCTTTGGGCGCCCATGATTTGACTGGCCGGCAGTCTCGGACAAAACTATAAAAACCCTAAATGGTATCTGCTCAGGCAAAGCAATCAGGGAGTCCAAGGCAAGCAAATGATGGCCCACAGGCAAGCCAAAATCGGGGTACAGTTCTCAGCACAGTTTCAAAGCAGCACAGATGACCTCAGATGCAGCTGTGGCAAAACAAGAGGGAATTGCCAAGAGAATCTGCCCTGTCTTCAGAGGAGTTAGCGCCAGTTCCTGGTTGGTGGAAGCTTGGGACCTATTGGCGAAAAGCTCTGAGTGGACCAGCCTCCTTTGCCTCTTCTCTACCACGGAAAGGGGCAGGTAACAAGCAAGAACCGCAAGGAGGAGGAGCATGACCAGGAGTCTCTGGGGACTGACAGAGGGGTCCCTACTGAAGCACGGGTCCCGACAGGTGCCCAACGATGTCAGCTCCTCCTACTGGCCCTGGATGGAGTGCTAGACCCACATCTCTAGGGGAGACGGGGCAAGGATGTGCCCATTACAACTACCACCCACAGGCTTCCTGGGGTGGGGGTGATGCTTACCTCCAGGAGTGTTGTGTGGAACCTGCTCCAGTTCCTGCACTATGTTAATGTCCAACAGTTCAAAGGAGAGCAGATCCTAGGAGGGAGGAAGGAAACAAAAACATTCAAGTTAGGGGATAAAAAGAGAGCGACAGTCCATCTCCGTCCCTCTCTGCCACGCCTGGTCAGCTAGACACCAAGTTTTATTAGGTTTCAGAGAAAACAGCCTTGTCTCACTGCAGAATCTTTGGTGTTGAAGGGCAGAACAAATGCAGAATTATAGATTTTCTGTGAACCTTCCCTGCCTCCAAGCTTGGCTCGCACCTGACATTTTACCTGAGCTGTGAGCAGGTCGACTGACGGGATGTAGAACTCTCTAGCGCTGAGGATGCTCTTCAGCTTTGGTGGAGCAGCCCGGCCGGCCACACCTCCCGTCGTGGCACCATCAGCAGTTTGCAGAGTTTGCCCCTTGAACTTTGAGGGTCTTTCCTACAAGGAGAAAGAGAAACAGTGAAAGGACCACAGAGGGGACTCTTAAGGCGAGCAGCCTCATCCTAACTTAGGGCAAGCAAAAACTCCATCTTTTTACTGTGCCATCAACATACAGGACAGTTTCTTGGGCACTAGAGTTCAATTTTGTTGCTTAAGCTTCCTGGCAAAAGGGGTGCAGTGAAAAAAAATAGAAAATGCTTAATTATGGGCTGTGCCAAGAGACCAAAGGAATCACAGGGACTAACGACCTTCCTCTCAATTCTCTATAGCTGACCGCACAGAATGTTTGCAGGATCTTGTAAAATCCTGCTAGTGGAATAAATACCATACAGAAAGCAAAATACAGAGTGCTTGTTCTTGTCCCACAGAAAGAGATGCATCTTTCACATCTGTTCAATTACATTCATGCTCCACTTAGGAACACAGGAAGCTGTCTAACTACCGCAGTGCTGCATACACAGGCAGGCATCAGGGATTGCAACAGAAGTCATTTCCAGCCCCACCTGGAGGCAACAGGAACAAAACCTTGGGGGGCCAGTGCACACCACTGTTATCTACTCTTTGCTCAAAGAGAATGTTTTTTAATTCAATGAAGAAGGGAGACCAAGAAAAAGCAACACAGACATGTATATGTATGAACACAGTTACTAAATGGATGTCACAAGCCATATCTCTGCTGCTTGGGAGGCCCAACTTGTCACTGGCTAAACCGCTATGACATCACTGACTTGACTCAGACTTTCTAATCTTATTTTCCATATACAATGGTACCTCGGGTTAAGAACTTAATTCGTTCCAGAGGTCCGTTCTTAACCTGAGGCATGCTTTTGCTAATGTGGCCTCCTGATGATTTCTGTTCTTATCATGGGGCAAAGTTCTTAACCTGGAGCAACCACTTCCTGGTTAGCAGAGTTTGTAACCCAAAGCATTAGTAACCTGAAGCGCCTGTAACCCGAGGTACCACTGTATTCAATAAATATTTTCCACTCTTCTTTAAATATATGAAGCATGGAAGGAGAAGGGGGGAAGTCATTGGCTATTTTAAAGTTTGTAAAAGTTAATTTGAAAATAGGGGAGAGGAATGGGGGTGCCTGGAGGCATGGTGGCTGAAGGAAGGTAGTTACATGAAAGTTTATGACATACACAGTGGTACCTACGTTATATTGCACCACATACTATTATTAGTGCAAATACAAATGACCCTTTCAGCAGTGATTTGTTGGCAATAATTCAAAAAGTCTTAAGAGGAAAGTGAGCTAATTTAGCCGAGGAACTTGAATAAACCTTGTTGCTGAAGGAAGGAGAGGGAAAATATATATGCGGAAAGCAGAGGAGCAGAGGCCTGAGGAGAAAGATCTAAGGGAAGGTAGTAAGCAGAAAGCAGAGCTGGGGGGGGGGGGACAACAACTTACACAGGCTCAGGGATATAAAATAAGGGCCTCACCTCTTTCTTACAATGGGAACTGCCCTTCTGGAAGAAACTGGACACCAGTTTGCTACTCTCTGGGCACTCTGTGTTGCAGGAGGGGTCTACAACAATGCTGCACCAGATCCGGGGCCCAAACTGCTCCCCTCTGTGCGATAACCGCCAATGAGACGTGTAGGTTCCTTCCACGGGAGGAGCTACAAACTCCACAGAGACAACACCCTCTTGCCCAGGCAGCAGGGAGGGCACAAGGACATCCTTCTTGTCCGAGGACACCAGAGTTAAGTTCCCCCACATGAATTTCAGCTGAAGGATGGAGACAGAGAAAAAAAACAAAAGGCCATTAACTTCTTCCTCATCCCAACCAAGCATGTGAAGGGAGCCTCATTCACTGCAAGTATCTTTCCGCAACAAAAAAAGCTTTTTTTTTTTAACCTAGCTATCCCCCAGAGTCTGTTCTAAGGAATTAACTAAGCAGCTTTGGAGACAAAAAATCCTAAAGGCTAGCAAACAAAGGTGGCAGAGGGACTAAGGCTCTTCCCATATTGTTTTGGGTTAGCTTGATAAATGAAGGTGGGCAGATATCTTTTAAAATAATGGTGTCCCAACCTAGGGCAGGCTAAGTTTGGAATGAGTTCAGAAGCAATGTGTGCACTGTGGGGCACAGTTAGAGCAATTTTATCTGACAGACACATGGTCTCCTACTGCGCCTTCCACACAAAAAAGCAAAAAATCTGCTTGTCAATGCTTTCACTGTGTTTCTTAAATCAATCCTGTGGCTTTGGATTTGCTCAGCAGCAAAAATGAACAACTATGGGAGGGATGGGAAAACTGTAGCTGTTAGGCTATAATACCCTCCAGCCCCAGCCATCATGGCCAATTGTCACGGATGATAGGAGTTGTAGTCCAGCAACATTGGGGGGGGGGGAGGTGATGGACAAAGGTTCCCCAGCCCTGAACACAAAGGAACTTTGGGCTTTGCAACTTTAGGGGTCTGGCCAATGCCCCATGTCGGTTGTTGGCTGGCTGAGAATCTAAACCAAGTCCTCACCCAAATAATTTACAGGCGGTGATAGGCAAAGGATGGCAACAGGGCTCTGTACTGAAGCCTGTGAAATAATGAGAAAGCAGTACAGTGGACCCTCGGGTTACGCGACCTTTGGGTTACGTAACTTTCGGGTTGCGAAGGCGGCAAACCCGGAAGCGTATACTTCCAGGTTTCGCTGCGTGCGCATGCGCAGAAGCACTCTATGCGCCGCGTGCATGTGCAGAAGCGGCGCCTCATGTTGCCGACTTTCCGGGGTACATCCGGACCCCCGGAATGAATTAAGTTTGTATCTGGAAGGTCCACTGTATCTTTTGCTTCTGCAGGGTGTCTTTCTGTTGCTGCTGAGTAACCAAAAATAGCACCTACATATCTGGGCTGAAGAAAGCGTGGGGACTAGGGCATCGCTTGCAGGGAGATCTCAGCTCCAGCACATACCTTAAGCACTGGAACGCACCTTAGTGTCAGAGCTCCACTCCATGTTGCCAGTGTTCCTCATGCGCCAATGTTTGATGAAGGTTGTCCTTGGGTGCAGGCGAGTTCCGTCAGGAAGATTCTCATCCACAAAGGCAGCGCTCAGTGTTGGGACAATGACTGGGCAGCCCTGGAGGGGACTGCAAAGAGAGGGGAAAGTCAGTACAGTTGCTGATCTCAAGCTGAGAGAAGGAAAGTTCACCCCCTCCGCTTATGGGAGGCAGGCCTAAAGTTTAAAGGATCTGCATTTAACAGAAGTTCTAAGCTGCAATCTACCGCCGACTCTCCCAAGCAGAGTGTTCTGGAGAGGTAGGTCTAAGAAGGGACTGGGGATCTAGAACAGAGGATCCTCAGCAGCCCAACATATAAATCCCAGGGGGCGCTATCCAATGCATCTGCTCCGCAAGTGCAATCAACTTGTGCTAGTGGAATGTACCGTATTATTTGCTCCATAAGACGCACCGTTTTTCTCCTAAATAGTAAGGAGAAATGTCTGTGTGTCTTATGGAGTGAATGCACTGGGCGGCAGAGGGATCCCTCGGCTACCGCTGCAGTCGCGAGCTGAGGGATGCCTCCGCAGCCGGAGCCATGGCTCCCGTCTGTCGCTCGCTGTGAAGCCAGCAGAGCAAGAGCCGCTGCACAGCTATCGTTCTTGCTCTGCTGGCTTCAGTGAGAGCGATAGCTGCACAGCTTGCTCTGCTGGCTTCACAGCGAAGCGGGAGGAGGGACGGATGGGAGCAAGCAAAGCGAGAGCCGCTTACATGGCTTCTGTCCCGCTTTGCGCAGCTCTCACTTTGCTTGCCCAACCCGCCTCCCGCCTCGCTGTAAAGCAAGCAAAGCACCTGTCCCAGTGTCTCCTCCTCCTCCTCTTGCTCTGGCGTCGCCGCGCTTTACAGCGAGGCGGGATGGGAAAGCAAAGTGAGAGCTGCGCAAAGCGGGAGAGAAGCCATGTAAGCGGCTCTCACGTTGCTTGATTAAAAGCAAGAAAAGCAAGAGCCGCTTACATGCTCTGCGCAGAATATTTTTTTTCTTGCTTCCCCCCTCTAAAAATTAGGTGCATCTTATGGAGCGAAAAATACAGTATCTTTACCCTCCTCTCTGCTGTAGCCCCATGAGTGCCTTGAAGATCAGCTCCACAAGACGGGGGCGGGGGGTTGGGGGAAGGAGAGGAAACAGAAACACCACTGCGCTAGCAGAACTCTGCTGGCGCTGCTTTGCATATAACCCCAGGGTTCAGGGAGTCAAATAAGTTACGAGTGCTGGAAACATTGCAGAGATTCACAATAGCCCATAGCTTGGCTAGGGCGCAGCATCCCCTAGAAGTGCTCCAAACCTGCAGATAAAATTGCCTCCCCCATGTGGCCCAGTCCTCAGATTGCTTACAGAAGTGTATTGGGCTGCAGGCTCTCCGATTTGGCAGCTGTCAAGCCAGCGTTTTCCAGAGCATGGACAGAGTTCCACAGATGGATCTTCCGGTGCAGCTTCAGCTGCTTCTTGAGTTCCCGCACCTCAGCTTTGCGCTGCTTCTTCTCTGCTCGCAAGCGCTGCTTCTCCGCCTTCAGAAAGCGCTTGTCCATCTGTTTCTGAAGCCTGCGCAGGTCGAAAGCAGAGACGGGTTTGCTTACAGGAGGATCTGCACACCTAAAGCCAGACCCAGGCTGTTTTGGGGGGGGGGGGGCAGGCGGTGGCTGTCGAGGCCATTTCCTTCAGCTGGGCTGAGCGTCACATCCAAAAGTCCCTCGGGGGCCAGTGGGGCATCTCATTACAAATGGGGACATGAAAATTCTACGCAAAAGGTAAGGAACCTGTGGCCCTTGAGATGTTTGTAGGACTTCAACTCCCAGCAGCCCCAGCCAGCAAGGCCAATGGTTAGGGACGATGAGAGTTGGGAGTCCAATAATCTCTGGAGGGCTACAGGTTTACCATGCCTGCTCTACACAGTAGGCTCCTGGGTGCCTACTGGACAGAGGAAGAGAAAGAACTGCTGGGCCTCTCAAAACACTCTGTTATAATATCAGCTCCATCAGGCTCCTACCCTCAACTTAGCAGCCATTTCATCAGGAAATGATGGAAGACAAGCAATGTTTGGTTCCCTCTCTCAGTTAAAAATCTTTCAATTCCAGCTGATTGTTCTGCATCCTCCTGCCTCCCTACTCCTTTTGTGCTGGGCAGTTTGGATTCACATTGTATTCCTTGCATACTGTACACAGGTAGGCAAAAGAAGCTTGAAGTCAGAAAGCCACAGAACACAGGATGCCAGGTGGAAACTGAAATTTACATTGAACTTAGAACCAAATCCTTTTCTGCAAGTCTCTGGGTATCACTCTAATGGTTTTCTTAATTGTGTGCTTATCCACTACCAGCACACACCCCAAATATGTAGGCAGATCCAAGGTGACTCACAGTTTGCAGAGCATGGGCTACTTACCTGGCTTGTTCCAGAGTGGCAAAGCGAGGAGCAAACTGCCCAAGATTATACGTCTCTGAGATACACAATACTGGCTTCCTCAGCTTCAAAAGTACATGGTTAGGGTCGTGGGCATATGTCCCTGTTTCACATGATTCACAGATGCTATAGGATGGGCACACACTGTCAAGAGAGGAAAGGCTATGAGATACCCAACAGCTTTTTCATCTTTTACTAGTTGAACTGGTTAGATCAATTTGTGTTAAGACGTGATTACAAATGTGAGAAAAGACTGAAATAAAACAAAAGCAATTTTATTTCTGTTAGCATGCAGGCTAAAAGATTTCACTTCTCATAAAACGTTACCTTGCTTGTGAGCTATTCCACCATCCTTCCTGCCCCCAAGTGACTGAGCTTTTGCATTGCCATGACATGTTCACAAACATTCTAATGGCTTAGTGTGAAGGTGCCAGCGACAGGATTCTGAAAACACTGCAGCTTTTGAAAGGGAACTGAAATATAAGTTTGGATGGGAGGCTGGCGGCTGGGAAACTGAGTGGGTAAAGGACCCAGAAAGTTGAAGAGAAACTGACCCCTGAAGGATAACCAGTTTTACTACCAGACAATGGTGGTGGAGGTAAACAGCAAAGCTCTTGTCTTTTAGTAGCCCTGCAGCTGAGCTCTGTTGTCATCTACATCTCCCTTTCACGGTTGCCAAAATGAAGAAGCATCAGGAAGAGACAGTTATCAGTAAGAGAATTCCTCAACTTGCTGATGTAGCTTGATTTGCCTTTCTTAATGCAGATTTTTTTCTAAGTATAAAAAAACTAAGAAAGGCAAACAGGTGAAGAAAACAAATTTTTAAAAAGGGCCGAAGTGCCAATGAAAAGGGGGGTTTAAAGGTCACTGGATTCCCCTCCCAATCCATAGAACATGCTTCCAATATTTATCTTGGATAATTTGGTCTTAAGGACTAGAACTCTGACTTTTTACATAACTACACACACACACCCTCCCTTGCTTTCCCCTTGGAGTCTCTGGATGCCAAATTCGGACATTCTGGACACAAAGAACCAACACAGCTGTACGATTTGTATTTTCACCCTTCTGCCCATGACCTACCTGCACTGGTAGCGAATGCCCACGATAGAGGCCTGACAGTTACTGCAGGAGAGAAGCCAGTCAAAGGGGTTTCCTTGCACAGAGGGGCTGGCAGGGGTGTGGGGCGTGGTGCTGCTCAAGGAGCTGGGGAGCTGGCCAGAGAGGAGGAGCTTCTCGCTCAGCTTCTGTTCAAGCATTTCAACAGTCTCTTGAACCACTTGCTCCCGGAACTGGAAAGGGAAAGAGGTGCGCCATAAGCAAAGTCTCCTAGATTTTCTCTAAAAGGTACATCTGCTCTGCTCCCCTGTCCCAGAACTGGTGCATGCAGAGATACGCTAGGATTGGGAAGGAATACGTAGGTTGATGACAACAAAATAGTATTGGCCACAAACACGTACAGTGGTACCTCGGGTTAAATACTTAATTCGTTCCGGAGGTCCGTTCTTAACCTGAAACTGTTCTTAACCTGAAGCACCACTTTAGCTAATGGGGCCTCCTGCTGCCGCGCCGCTGGAGCACGATTTCTATTCTCATCCTGAAGCAAAGTTCTTAACCCAAGGTACTATTTCTGGGTTAGCGGAGTCTGTAACCTGAAGCGCATGTAACATGAAGCGCATGCAAACCGAGGTACCACTGTACATTGTTATGGAACCCAGGACAATCACCATATCTGTATGTTTTTGATTACCATATGCACTCCTTCACCCATTACAACACTTAAGATCAACTAAGTGCCCTCTTAACAGTATGAGCCAAGCATTGGATATTTATCCAGACTGCAATTTGATGTAGTGTGGTGTCAAATTTCAACTTGCGGGCCAAGCTCCATTATGTTAAGGAAGCACAAGTGTGTGTTTGCATGTGGAAATCGGTGGTTCTCATGGTCTGCTTGAGAAACCCTCCAATGACCCCTTCCCCAAGGTCTGAAAAGACAAATAGAAATCTAAGAGGGGAGAGGCACTCACCCTTTCCAAATAGCTGGTGAACCACTCAGGAGGGGCCTCACTGGGATGCTGCTCACTCTGGGGAGACAAAAAGGGGGGGGGGGGAATGCAGCCACAAAACTTAACACACAACTTCCTTGTACACAGTTCATAATTAACTTGAGACTGAACAAACAGCGACACGCATTCTTTGAAGCAGGACAGAGTGTTTTTCCTCCAAAAGAAAGATGAACACCAACTTCCCGCTAGGAACAGGAGTTTCGTTCTTCTGGCAAAGCAGAATGTAAGCAGCACCTTTCTACTTGTGGAGAGCAGTTCCTGAGCATTTGTCTCGTGTGTTCAGTTGCCTTAGCTGTGGAAAAGCCAGAGGCAAGCAAGCATCTCCCACTCCTTCTCAACAGCACAGCTTTGAGTTTACAGAAAGCAGAATATCTGCTTGCCACTGCTGGCGAGGGTGTAATGTGGAGCTGTGTTATAACTATCTGTTGGAACCGCATAACATGTTGATATGCTTCTAGTGCATCAGGTAAACAGGTTGGCTCCAGGGGCCCAAGGGACATACATCTTTTGTTCCTACCTGTCTCTTCTCATTCTCTCTTCCAGTATCTCTGTCCTGAGCCAAGGTCCGAGCGAGCATGGAATAGTGAGCAAGGGGCTTCCTCCCATCTCTGGGACTCTGGGTTTTCTCAGCCTTCTCGGGGGCTTGCTGTGAAGGCATGCCCAGAGGAGCGCTTATTTGATAAACATTCATCTGTAGCCGATTGCCTTGTTTCACTGCAATCTAAAGAAAGAGCTTGCAATAAATATACTTTTACATGCACTCACACTCCCCCATGAATCCTGTGCAGGGCTTTCTTAAAGAGGCAAAGCCAAAAATGAAAATCACATGCGAACCTTGAATCAGTCAATCTTATTGTTCAGGGGAAACACAGCTGTTTGGAGTTAGAATAAAACGCACAAGCACACAACCTCAGAAACAGAGCAAACAAGAAGTTCTGAATCTGAGGCTGAGGAATGCTGCCTTGGTTTGTTTCCAAAGGTAGCTGGCAAGGTAAACATGTAGAAATGAACCCTAGGAACAGTGTCAGGAAATGAAAAATATCCATCAAAAGCAGGGGCCAGGATCAAACTAAGGTTAACTTCTAGAAGAGAAAAGGCAAAATTCAGACAGCGCACCCACAAGACCGCAAGTCTCTTTATGGGGCAAATTGACAAGTCAACAATTCTGCCTTGATGCACATTGCCTTGGCCAATTCACTTTTCTCGGCTTTAATTCTGCCAGCCTGTAAAATGGAAACAGTAAAAAGGATCTCTCACACAGGGTGGCCTGGAGGGTAAAACACCCACCCACAAAAAATTAGCTTCAATGTACTCTGCAAATCCAAGTGCTATAGATAAGAGAGAGGCCTTGAACCTTGAAGCATGACAGGCATAATAATGTCGGGAAAGGTGATGCGATCAGAGTTATATGAGAAAAAGAGGAGCTTAGCGGATGTGTCCTGAGCCAACTGGAGAGCCAACTGGGAGTGGAGTTACAGCAGTCCAGCTAAGAGGAGATCAGTGCACAGACAAGTGACCACGAAAGTGTAGTGTGGATTTGCAAGAACTTTACAGCACCCTGGAATGCACCAGTGTGTGTTAAGTGTAGCTGCTTTTACCTACACTGATGTACAAGTAACACTGTGACTCAAGCACCATATTCTCAAGTATGCTTAATATTACAGGAACAGTGCTGCGAGGCTTAACATGACAGACACAGAGCAAATACTTGAGCTACAAACTTGGGGGGGGGGGGAGGTTATATGCAACCTTCAGTGCAATGACTTTTGGCTGTACAACAGAATGTCCCCTCCACCTCCTCCTTTGCTAAATTTGTTGGTGCAAACAGAAATCCTTGTGCCAAAAAAATGAGTGCACTGGATGTCACACTGGGTCTTGCCCCATCCCCTGCAGATTTCATGCAAGGTAGGCCTATTAGCATTACACTAAGCTGTGGCTAGAAAAATATGTAAATTCTTTTTGACAGCAGTAAGAGTGTCTCACAAGCAGACGTACCAGTGAAGGAGGCCTTCAAACTTTGCCCCCGCCTCCATTCTGCTTCAGATATGAAATTTATGTGGGAGCAATGCTCCTACAACCGAGAGATAACAACATCACTCCCAATGAGTTTAAGGCACAGGGTGTTAAGAGAACCACTAGTAAAACCTGACAACCCTGAGAAATGTGGAAGGAAGAGATTTCCACAGATTCTTCCCACACCAAAGAATGCCCAGGATTTTGTAGCTGTACTGTTTCAAAAATAGCCATAAATGCTGATCACATCCGTTACCTTAAGAGCTTCTTCGTATTCCTCTGTAAAGAGAGAAAGCCACAGTGAGCTCTGTCGTATTCAGACTTGCAATAAAAGTCACATTTGCACATTTTATAAATCAACATCTACATTAATCCTATGCTACGTGAATGTATTGTACGCTACTCATTAGGTTTCCTTCTGTCCGCTGGGTTAAACCCCGTTTCCCCCCAATTCAAAGCCCATTCAAGGATGTGAAAGGGAAATTCCTACATTCATTCTGCTATGCATGAACTTTGGGACTTATTTAATGCTGACTGCTATCATGAAAGCACAACCCATGTCCTGAGTTTCAAATCTTATATGCAAAAAAGTTTCCAACGTGAAAAGAAAATAACCATTGCAGTGTCCTGGATTGTGTGAGTACATCACATTTCAGCTTTCCTCCAGTTTGGGAAGTATTCGGGTTTTATAGCCTCCGAGTCAGTGAGGCCCAAATATATATTATTACATGCCACCCCTATTTCTGCCAAACGACACATGAGACTTCAGGGGTTCTAGGAGCTTAACCAGGGTCCATGTTTCCTTTTGGGAATACGACACAGTGCAGTCTGTGGTGTCTTTATGATACGTGGTTTGTTTACGCATACATACAAGCTGGAGTCTACAATGGAGGAAGTTCGCAGCAGCAGCAGCAGCAAAACATGCCAGGTTATTCCATAGCAGCAGCAACAACAATATACCATTCGATGCTTTGAACTGCAGCCGGTAGAATTAGACATTTCAATTAACACTTGTTGATTGGCTAGGATTACTGTCCTAATACACAACTTCATAAATCTGCCTAATTTAATTAGCATTTACCTATGCTAACTACTGGTGCTTATAAGCGAGTATGTCACACCTCCCACGATTCCTAATACATACTTGGGTCTGGCCATTTCCGGTCTCCAGCTCTAATTCAATTCTAATGTTTATTAAAAGCCAAGCATTTGGCACTCTCAGACCTTAAACAGTGTAAAAACTTGAGCCTAACTGACTCACAAGGGCATAAAATTTTTTATAGGATGCTAAGAGACTAAACAAAAAAACCTGACACTTGCCTATTGCCTGCAAGTCCTGCTCTCATTTGCTATTGGCTGTGCTACTGTGATGTCATTGAACAGAAAGGAATCAACTGTTTTGTATGAGTGGAGTGGAGTCAGAGATGCAAAGTCAGCAAGGAAGGGTGTAGGAAAGACAGGCAGTGGGGAAAAAAGGCTGTGTGGAGAGCCCAAAGTGGTAGAGCAGGAACTGGATGACATTTTAATTTGAGCGAGCCAGTTAAATCTTTGGCTGCTAGTCTCAAGTATAATTACATAAAGGGAACCAGGAACACTGCAGTGAGAAAGGCTACTTCCTATCTGTACAGGAGAACTGCTAGGAAAACCCTGTAACTTCACTAAATGCAGACTTCTTTATGTGGTGAAAGTGAGGCATGTTCTCCTGTGCATAAAAAGTGCAATACTATTTGTACCCAAATTTCCCCCTACAGGATATAAAAAGGCTTTATTCAGAGAAATGCAGCTGATAATCCTCATCAGATGTCACAAGCAAGCAACAGAAACTCACCTGCGGTATTGACAGACACCTGTGAAAAGAAAGCAAGCACAAATGAAGGCTTATTCCCTGTTGCTGGTCACATTCACCACCTTAAAATTAAAAGGGCATTTCTCATCCAGGATTTCAGAGCAGCTGCCTGGCTTCTGTCACCACTCACATTGTTTCTAGCCACTCCCCTTCATATCATTAGCTTGCTTCCCTTCTTCTTACCACCTCACAAAGTAGGTTCATACTTTAAGGCACTGTCCAGCCCAGCAACTCCACCCAGGCTATGATTCAGGGGATTGGACCCAGGGCAACAGATATACACCAGACAGACTTTATTCAAGTTTTATATACTGCAAATCTCCCACTAACACAACACATAAAAGCTTTTCATAATCCACAGCACTCTTCGTGGGCAGGACAGTTACAGACTTCACTTCTGAAGTTTTCTACACAATGACAATGACACCAATTAGCCTAAAAACTTACAATAGGAGACCCAGCCTCTCCTCAGCCCAGCAAGATTTCCTCATTTTGGAATCTTAGCATGTCGGTTCTCAGCAATGGTGAAATGTGGAGAGGCAGGTACCAGAATGTACTGAACACAGAAAGACTGACTTCCGGTAAAAATGAAGAACTCATCTCCCTTCTCCTGGGATAAGCAAAACCAGGCCTATTGGCATTAGAGGGTGGTGTTCAGTTTGTGACGTGCAACTGATCCAATGTAGACAGAAAACGTCATACAGTGGAAAAGAGCCAGTACACCTTATGCAACAGGAATACCACAGCAGATGTTTTAAGACTACAACTCTCATCATCCCCAACCACTGGACACTACGTTCTAGGGCTGATGGGCGTTGTGGTTCAACTGCATCTGGAGAGCTACATGTTCCCCATTCCTGTCGTAGGCAGATTTTATTTCAGGATAATTATTCTCAGACTCCTTTGAATCCCCATTCTGTTAAAACAGGCTTCACGACTGAGAAAACCCAAAGACTAAATATTACCCAATACAGAAGCTACCGTATTTTTTTCTCTATAAGACTCACTTTTTCCCTCCTCAAAAGTAAGGGAAAATGTGTGTGCGTCTTATGGAGCGAATGCAGGCTGCACAGCTATCCCAGAAGCCAGAACAGCAAGAGGGATTGCTGCTTTCACTGCGTAGCGATCCCTCTTGCTGTTCTGGCTTCTGAGATTCAGATTTTTTCCCCCTTGTTTTCCTCCTCCAAAAACTAGGTGCGTCTTGTGGTCTGGTGCGTCTTATAGAGCGAAAAATACGGTATTTTGTAAGAGATGCAAGTTTCTTTATAGGGAATTGACGGTGTCAGACTCTGTAAACCTTCCTCCCCAAACGTTCACATTTAAAACAGACCCTACACTGGAACTGTGGAGATAATGTACCTCGTCTTGATCCTCATCTAGGTACTTGATCTGGATATCATTCAGTTCAAATGAGACTTTCACCTGCAAGAGAATGGAAGTGCAGTGAACTAGGCTGCTATGCCTGGGGTCAGCAAACTTTTTCAGACCTTGGGGGGGGGGAGTGAACGAATTCCTACGCACACTGGGAAGAATGGGGCTGGGGAAGGGCAGGCATAATAAAATAAAATAGTGTGCATTAAAGCGGGGTGGGGAAGGCTCCTCAACAAACAAGCTTACACACCACCAAGCTGCCCATCCTTCCGCCACCCCCCCAAAACACACACACACAGACCCACAATCGCCCCACGGAGAAAAGGGCAGCAAGTTCAATATGCAGAGAACGGCCGATGGGGCTCCAGAGAAGCAGCTCGGGGGGGGGGGGACTGGAAGAAGAGGCGAGGGGGGCAAATAGTCCTCCTCCCACCCCCCTTCTCGGTTTGCTGCCTGCCTCATTTGCCGAAGGGCTGGCAGCGGTGGCGCGAAACAGGCTTCCTCCTTGCCTAGACAAAGAGCCGCCACTGCTTTTTGTGAAGCAGGTGGGCAGAGCGAACTTGTCTGCTCTGCTCTCTGGCCCACAGCAGCACCAGGGCAGCGGCAGCGGGAGGAAGATTATTATTATTATTACAACTATTTCCCCAATGGCCTGACTTGGAAGGAGAACAAGAGGAGAAATGTTGGTGGGAAAGCAGAGAAAAAGAGAGGGAAGAGGATTTTTGTCCTTCCACCATCTACCTCCACTTGCACGCTCAGCTTCTGGGGGCACAAAACAATACAAACACGAACAATAATTCTAATAATAATAATATTAACGATCTCGGGGTAAGTAAGCAAGCAAAGGTGTGTGAAGGAGGCATGTTGCTGGAGCCGCCCGCTGTGGTGCAGGGCTGCATGGCGGCGGCAGCGCCAGCCAGCTTGGCTGCCCGGCGAAGGGAGAAAGAGGCTGAGCTGACCACTGGGCAGTTTGCTTAGCAGCCCATCCTCCCTTCCCCCATTGCCCAGGATTTCATCAGATGCTGCTCACATGTTTTTAAGCCTATCCTTACAGCCATTAGGGCTAGAAGCAAGGCAATAGAAATAATAGTAGATTCTCAAGAGTGCTTAATTCTGCACCCAGTATGAAATTCCAGAGAATCTGAGGACTAAGTAATATTCCAAAAATATTTGCCAGACTCTCCAGAGAAAATGTACCTTGCACCAATCATGTAATGCTCCATTCACTGCAAGCCAGTAGTGTACAAGCAAGGTAAACACCTGTGTACAAAGGGCAAAGCAAGCTCACGATAAAATCAAGCCAAACTATCCCTCTGCCAAGAGTAAGAGTAAGTGGGCATTTCTTTTACTTTGTGGCAGACAGGAACACTGGATTTACATTCAGCCAGGCTTCTCTTTCAGCAGTAGAACTGCAGAGATCTGTGCACTTCCTGCCACTTTCATTACTAGGTGCTGATCTACAGTGGTACCTTGGTTTACGAACTTAATCCGTTCCGGAAGTCCGTTCTTAAACCAAAGCTTTCTTAAACCAAGGCGTGCTTTCCCATAGCAGCGGGGGACTCAATTTACAAATGGAACACACTCAACAGGAAGCGGAACATGTTCTGCTTCCAAGGCAAAGTTCACAAAACAAAACACCTACTTCCGGGTTTGCAGCGTTCTTTAACCCAAGTTGTTCATAAACTAAGCTGTTCTTAAACCAAGGTACCACTGTATTTCAAGCAGATCTGAGTAATCAGCTCTGCTTCCTAGTAGGTTCTCCCTTCAAATAAAAGTCCATCCTGTTGGATTGTAGCTCAATCCCCATCTAGCTCCTGATGAAGTTCCTACCAAGTTCCTGTGTGCCAGGCCTCATTTGTTTGCTCCCATGGAGCGAACAGAACACAAATTCAGAAAGTTAAATGGGAACTCAGCTTACATTTATGGCTGTCATCACCAGGGACTCACCATCTTTGGCAAACCTTGGTAAGCAAGCCGAAAGTGGTGGTTGCCCCTTCCTTGTCACTGATCTAGCACTGTGTCTCCACACAAGGTCAGGGACAATCTGCTACATTAGGTTTGAAATGGGAAAGTTTTGATGAGGGGTTGCTGGGTTGGCCACTGTGTGGCTGAGGCACTTCAGCCATCTCAGCAGGGCGGGCAGCCAAACAGCCTTTAGTATTCTTTCCTATCTCAAGAGTTGGTAAGGGGTGGGAATCACTGTGCAAGAGCCAGACAATTCTCACTCACCTCTGCAGATCCTAATTGGGAAGAAGGGCCTGGGGTTTATATCATGCTTGCCAGAAGGCAGTGGCAAGCTTATCATGGCTAGGGGTGGGTGATATCTGGTTTTCAATATCACTATATATCACCAGCTAAACATTGTGATATACCAATATATCACAATGTCTAAAATAAGGATGGAGCCATGTAGAAGCACTGGCTAGCTTCACAGTTTTTCCCCACTTAATTTTGCATAGCAGACACACACAACATGATTTGCAATATATTGCCAGGTCAAAAATATGAACCCAATATAATGATATGGATTTCAAACCGGTTTTGGATGCTATATCGATATAATCATCCAGCCCTAATCATGGCAAGCAAAAATGTGGAAGTCTGATAATCAGAGTTAACTTTCATTATATATATTAATTTTGAAAATTCATCTACTTTTTTTCCTGCGTTGTTCAGTGTATTTCAACCATCAAAGATCCAACTCACCATGGCTTCCACATCAGCCCATGTGGTATTAGATGAATCTGACACAAGGAAGCTCTGTGTGTCACCTTGGAAGGTCACACTGAGATTTACCTGTGGATCCATGCTGCAGGACTATGGAAAGAAAATGAAAGCAATTAAAATCTAAACAGCTTGGATGCTTTGAAGTGAATGCAACCACCTCCAGAAAAAGAGGTGCTGGGGCTCTGGTTTACTTGAATGTTTTTCTTACTGCTGCTGAAGCCCTCCCTGTCCCGCCCTGCCAGCCAGCCAAGCACTATGATTCCCCAGTGCTTAGGCAATAACACTTTGTACCTGCTCATAGCTTCTCTTTTAATATTACAACAGTGAACTTTGACTGGGCCGATTTACTTGTAAATAACTTTTGAAAAATAATAAAGTAACACACTTATTCTGTCTCAAGTGAGGCTATCAAGAGAAAAAGCTGGTTTTACACCAAGCTATTTGGTTTTAAACAGCCCAATATTTAGGTATTGCCACTCACTCAATTTCTTTTCTTTTTTTACAGACACCACCCAGATTCATTCTAGATAATCTCTCAACAGCTGTTTGCATGATTTAGTGCTTCCAGTCACCTGACTCTAATTTTCCTAACGTCATAAACAAACTAGACCATATACAGTAGTTTACTAAACACCACCCACTAACATTTCTTACTCCTGTAATCATGTCCACCCAGTACCTCATCTTATTTAAAAATAAACAAATCCAACTACACTTTTAAGAAATTCATATTATTGACAACTGAAAAACAGGGATTTCAACAAGAGCTGTGTCTTGCTAATGCAAATAATGAACATTTTGTAAAATACTAATGTGTTATGCCAACCGCTTCCAAGATCAGAAATGCCTTTTACTCCAGCCACCAACCCACTATTTAAACACTTTCTAAACTCTCATTGGGGTTTATGTACATCTACCTCTGTTGACGTTCTTGCTATTGTTTTTCTCTTCATATCTTCTGTTTCGACAATGGCATTGATCTCCTCTTTGCCCTCCCCTCAACCCTGTTGAGCACAGACTGTACTACTTAGTTCATACACAACCCAATTACAGGTTATATGACCCACAGACTGAAGCCCAACCTGTTAAACAAATGACACAGCTGAGATAAAAGGGGTGGGGAGAAGTCCTGCAATAGCTGAACTACAGATACAACAATGCAGGTACAGATAATGTTTTAACTGGAACACTACAAAGATTCCCGAGGGGGAACCATCTTGGGAGTAAATCCCTGGGCACAGGAACTTGCATTCTTACAGGGTGCATACCGGAAACTCGGCTACCCATCTGACCTAGTTGCCTGTGTTGGCGAGAGATTGCCCTGAAGCCAAAACAACACCAATAACCCTGAGTTTAAAGGCCGCAACTGCCACACACCATACTTGCCTGATGGGAGAAAACTCCAAGACCATAACTGAGACAAGCAGCGCTTGGGGGCATTGGGATCAAGCAGCATTAGCCACGTATTAGGAAATGGGAGATATATTTTTTGGGCGTGTGTGTGTGTGTGTGTGTATATATATATATATATATACACACACACACACACATATATATATGTATCTATATGAATATATATATATACACACACACATATATATATATGCACACATATACATACATTACACACACACACACACACACACATATATATATATATATATATATCTCCTACCACCACTAAACATCCCTTTGGGCTTCCATGGTGTTTCTGGGCTGCATTGGAAATAGGTTGGCAGGCAGCAGGCGAGGCGATGCTAGGCTACTCACCCAGCTGTGAAATTTTATTATTAATAATAATAATGATATCTAAATTCGTATACTGCCCTTCGCCCGTAGTTCTCGGGGTGGTTCACAGAATAAAAACACGATACCGAAACACATAATGAAAACACAAAGTAACCCCCCCCCCCCACAACATATTTAAAAGGGTGCAGAAATGAAGACAGGGAAGCAACTAGGGCTCCCCCACCCCCACCCCACCGTCGCCTCAGAGATATTTTTTTTACTCGCCACAGGGCACGAGAGAGAAACTACTGTAACTCCATAATAACCACAAAGACAATAGTGTGGTTGTTGTTGTTGTTTACAGAAAGGGGGGGGAAGGATAGACTTCTGTCCCCTCCGCAGTCCCCGGCCCACCGAAGCGACCCTGCCCCCTCCGAGTCGCGCCGCCGCCTCAGGACTGAGCGGCCCTTACCGTCGCGCCGCCGGGTCCCCTGGGAGCTGCGCCCGCCCGCAGCTGTCTCGCCAGCGAACGCTCCGGCGGCCCCTTCTCTTCGCGCTCGCCCCGCGCTGTGACGTGAGGAAAAAACATGGCGGCTCCAGCCGAAGCCGGGGCCCTCGCAACAGCGGCTGCCGGCAGGTGATTGGACGCCGCCGAGCGCCGCTCACGCCGCTCTCTTCATTCCATTGGGCGGCCCGGGTAGGCGGGGTCCGGTGGGCAGGGGAAGGGCCTGGGAACCACAACAGCGGCGGCGGCGGCAGAAGTGGGCGTGACGCATTCGATCGCCCCGAGAAGGCATTTCCGGGTTTGGGAGGGAAGATGCCATTTTTCTCCCCCCCCCCCGCCCGCGCGTCTTCAAGTGCGTTTCCGGGGAGTGACGTGAAAGCGGCCTGGAACCCTTGGGGAAGAAGGCGGGGCTAATAGCAATAACAACAACAACAAATATTATTAATTATTTAATTATTTGTATTAATTATTATAAGATAACAATATAATAGTTATTATTGTTGTTAATAATTTTATAATAATAATAATTTATTATTTATACCCCGCCCATACAATAACCTATTAAACATTAAAAGCTTCCCTAAACAGGGCTGCCTTCAGATGTCTTCTAAAAGTCTGGTGTTGTTTTTCTCTTTGACGTCTAGTGGGAAGGCAGTCCACAGGGCGGGCGCCACCACCGAGAAGGCCCTCTGCCTGGTTCCCTGTAACTTGGCTTCTCGCAGCGAGGAAACCGCCAGAAGGCCCTTGGAGCTGGACCTCAGTGTCCGGGCAGAACGATGGTGGTGGAGACGCTCCTTCAGAAAGAAATTGACTTCCCACCCCCACTTCCGCAGTGTTTTCGCTGGAGTTTCCTTTCCTTTTCGTAGTTCAACTAAGGCAGGCTATACAGACAGAAACAATGAAGAACGGGCAGACAATACCAACAAGTGGGTTATATTCCTGCATTACAGCGGGTTGGACTAGATGACCCACAGGATCCCTTCCAACGCGACGCTTCTGTAAGGGAGGCGTCTATTTCCCGTCCCAACAATGAGGGAAGGGCATCACGGGAGTTGTAGTCTCGCCCAAAGAGCCGGAAGTGACAGCTTGTTCCTCTCATCCTCTTAAAACTTAACACCCCGAAGGTGGACGAAGAATTAATAGGGGTGAACCGCCAACCTTTCCCCCCCCTCCTGCCACATGAAATAAGACCTGAGTCAGAAAAAAACCAGAAATCATTTTTCCGCTTTCTTTTGGGGGGGGAGGAGGAAAGCTTATACCGGTGCCCCCTCGCAGCCTCCATTCAAATCGTAAATATTAATAATAATCAGTAATAATAAATATGCCTGTTGTCTTTGTCCATGGAGTTTTCTTGGCAGGGATACGGCTGAGAGAGCGGCTGCCAGTCAGTGTAGACCATGGGTAGGCAAACTAAGGTCTGGGGCACTGGATCCGGCCCGATCGCCTTCTAAATCTGGCCCACGGTCGGTCCTGGAATCAGTGTGTTTTTACATGAGTAGAATGTGTCCTTTTATTTAAAATGCATCTCTGGATTATTTGTGCGGCATATGAATTTGTTCAATTCCCCCCCCAAAAAAACTATAGTCCGGCCCCCCACAAGGTCTGAGGGACAGTGGACCGGCCCCCTGCTGAAAAAGTTTGCTGACCCCTGGTGTAGACAGTACTGAGCCGATAAAGCAGCTTAGCTTCCCTTAAACATTGCTCAGAAATTGAGGTTAAACACAGCGCGATTCCCTCCGCTGTCATTCCCCGCGCGGCCAATGGGGGGGGGGGAGAGAGAGAGAGAGGGTGGGGGAAAGAGTGGCGTTCTGGTTCACGTGATCGCGACGGATGCGGAAGCGAGGAGATGATTGGTTGGCGGACAGGTTGCCTAGGGGACGGTTCTGAAAGAAGGCGCGAAAAAGGGCCAGAGAGACGGTTAGAGGAAGAGAGAGAGCGCGCGCGCGCGTGACGACTGACTGAGGGGACATTTGCGTGAGGGGAGAGAGCGAAACGGGGTTTGGCGTTTCTCTTGAGGTAACTTTAAATGGGGTTTTTTTTACGGGGGGTGGGCAGTGGCGGCGAGAGAAGGCTAACAGCGTCCGGGTCGCCGGCGGGGGAAATTCCCTTCGGGGCGCAGTTAGTCAACGTGGCTTGAAAAAGAGAGTTATCTGACCGGACGGGGAAAGCTTGTGAAATGGGAATGGGAAGGGCGAGTTGCGGGTCTTGTGTGTCTTGAAGACTCGGAATTTCGCCCAGTTTTTAAAAGAAGGTCGGGGGCCCAGCGGTGTTTTCCTAAATTAGAACCAGGGACTCGCTTCATGAGGCAGCGTCGGTCAAACGGCGGCTATTTTATTTATTTCAAAACGTGTTTCTTTTTTGGGTGGGTTGTTATTGGGTTGTTGTTTTTTATTTTGATTATTTTGTGTTTGTGTATTCTGATTTTGTTCTGTGAATCGCCCTGAGACCTTCGGGTATAGGGCGGTATATAAACTGAATAAATAATAGATTTATATTTATAACTTTTGTTAGCTGCTTTATCTCGCCCAGGGCAACAAAACAAACCAACATTAAAACCCAGGGGTTGGTGGGGGGGGGGAGAGGTGCATTAACCATAGAATTGTAGAGTTGGGGAAGGGACCCCCGAGGGTCATCTAGTGCAACCCCTTGCAGTGCATTAAAAACATCCCATCCACTCCTAAAAGGCCACTGAGAGTTAAAGGTTAAAAAGGAAAGTCTTTGCCTAAAGCTAAATGAAGGCGACAGGCATGCAATAGATTACCGAATCAGTGGCTGTTCACTTCTCTTCTGTTTATGGTGGGTAGCCAAGTTTTTCTTGCTTCAGTTTTCTCCAACAGGTGAGACAGGGTGTGGGGTCTGGGGCGCATAGTTTCTTCCGGCCAGCATTCATGCCTTTGCCACCACCCTGCAACTGGTTAGGTGTATTTGTGGCCTTCCTCAGGCTTTCCTCCTGCATCCTTAAAGGTAAAGGGACCCCTGATCATCATGGGTAGGCAAACTAAGGCCTGGGGGCCGGATCCGGCCCAATCGCCTTCTAAATCCAGCCCGCAGACGATCCAGGAATCAGCGTGTTTTTAGATGAGTAGAATGTGTCCTTTTATTTAAAATGCATCTCTGGGTTATTTGTGGGGCCTGCCTGGTGTTTTTACATGAGCAGAATGTGTGGTTTTATTTAAAATGCATCTCTGGGTTATTTATGGGGCACAGGAATTCGTTCATTTTCCCCTTCAAAATATAGTCTGGCCCCCCCCACAAGGTCTGAGGGACGGTGGACCGGCCCCCTGCTGAAAAAGTTTGCTGACCCCTGCTTAAAATGATGCCATTGCCCCACCCCTTCATCCATTTATAAGAGAAAGGGGTGAGAGTTATAAGGAAAAAGAAAGAGTAGCCTGTAGTGCAACACACTTCTATTAAAGATGAATATTTCAGTGCTACATGGTTTCTACTATATAGGAACAAATTTATACGTTTATTATCATTCATTTAATCATTATGTTAAAAGTTATTAGCAACATTCAGGGGTTGTTGATAGCAACAATAATCCTTCTGTGAGAAAAAGTATCCAGTGATCCTGCTGATCCTCGTTTGTTCACCATATATCTACATAGCAAGTAATTATGCTGTGAGTGAAACATGCATATGATCGGGTTGTAAGGTTGCAGTTGTCTGTCTGCTTAGCTGAGAGTAACTTTAAAAAAGTAGTCACTGGGTTGAACTGAAATGTTACTGGATTTGCAGAATAAAAGTCAATCTCACTGGTTCATCTGCACACTTACTGTGGGTGTAAAAGTCCTCTGAACTCAATAGGCCTTATTTCCAAGTCAGTCTGGGCTACCCATTTAATAGAACCTTAGGTCTGAAACTGTAGTTTAGGCCTAGAATGCTAGACTATTTTAACATGAAGCCTTTTAATTTTTGAAGGTGTAGAAGACATTATGGATTCCTCCATTCCAAGCATTGCGGAGGTTCGTGGCATATTGCTGGCTATGCAGAAGAACTTGGAATGCCCAATATGGTATGGAAAAAAAAATTAGAGTGTCCTCATGACTTCTGATTCAAAATACAATATATAAAGACTGTTCTTAGAAGTACTGTGCTTTGAACGTGGGTGTCACAGGGAACTATGATTAGTTTAAAATCTAAAGCAGAAGCTTTCGATCTTGTGAAAGAGGACTGGGAAGATGAGAGAATGTGAACGCCATGATTTCCTGTTAGGTTTCAACTGAGCCTGTATCTTTCAGATTCTTTTTTCTCAATTACTCTTTATTAGTTTTATATATGGCATCCAAACAACACAAAAAACACAGTAAGCCTTCTGCCAGCTGCAAATGAGTAAGAAGCAGGGAAGGCACATCTCCATTGCCCAATTAAGCTTTTTATCTGAAAGTTTATAGTATTTGTGAAGTGCTTTTTCATAGAATGCTCCTGCCAGCTTACTGTATTTGTGTCACATCGTTCAAAATTAACCCTATATGAATGTGCAATTATTTTCCTCCTTTGGCTTATTTGAGTCTCTGACCTCCTGTGTCTCCTTATGGCACATCTGCAGTATTGGTTTGAACCAGCTGAATTGTCATAGGAGTCCTCTGAGGATTGCTGTAAATATCACTGAAGATGCTAGGAATTTTTTTTATTGGAGATCTCTAATTGCTTTAAAGAATTACTAGGATTCCTTGCATGGGAATTGCAGCAGTTAAATAAGCTTGAAAATCATTTAGGATTCTAGTATAGATGTGTCATAGCAGGCTTTGGTCAGGTAGAATATAAAGCTATGGTTAAATACTATAAGCATTCATAGTGATGTGCATAGCTAACAGTTGGGTTTGCTATTTTTGCATTGTAGAATGGTGTCTGGATCTTTGGTGATTTCCTCCTCCCCCTTCCTATTGCTTTGAGTTTGAGGGGGTCAGCTTGCATGATGCTCGAGTCCCTAGCAATTGCCAGGGGCCTGGACCCAGCAAGGCTTAAAATCTAATGGGGGATTTGATTGTTGAAATAGCCAGACCAGCTTCTTGGTGAGTGAATGGGCCTAAGCATAGTTGTTAGTGTAACAAAGGAAGTGGCTTTGTATCAGAGGACAAATGAGTGAGCCCTCTCCTTTACCTGGCTGGTGATGAGAGGGACAATTGCCAGAGTGGTGTATGAGAGAACTGGGCTAGAAGCATACAGCAGCTAGAGAGAGTCATGCTTGATTTCTGCTTGAGTCCAAGGTTGTGACTGGGAGAAGCAATAGCTCTTGGAGTGTTAATGCTGTGAGCCCCCCAATCTTGGGCTCAGGTTGCATGTGTCTGTAAATAAACCATATATCACAAAGACACTACAGTCTCCATCGTCCCTCATTCCAAGGAAACTAAATCCTGGGTGTGCACCTGGAAACCCTGGCATCTCACACTGCTGGGAAATTGGGGTGACATGCAACACTATGCTGGTGCTAAATACTTGTTGTCATGGCAGCAAACACTTGGGGGCACCAAAATCAAGGACATAAGTGTTACACTAGAAAATGCAGTCCTAACATCAGACCACTCTAATATGCTTCATGCTTGTTTTATTATGTGTATTGTATTCTCATGGGATCTTTGAATTAAGATTGTTATGGTCCAGAATGTTTTATAAAACCAAGCAGATACTTGTCATCCTGACAAGACAGAAGTACTGTTTTGGGGGGATAGGGGAGAGCGGGTGTGGAGGACTCCCTGGTCCTGAATGGGGTTACTGGGCCCCTGAAGGACCAGGGGTGCAGCCTGGGAGTCATTTTGGACTCATAGCTGTCCATGGGGGTGCAGGCCAGTTCTGTGTCCAGGGCAGCTGTCTACCAGCTCCATCTGGTACGCAGGCTGAGACCCTACCTGCCTGTGGACTGTCTTGCCAGAGTGGTGCATGCTCTAGTTATCTCCCGCTTGGACTACTGCAATGCACTCTATGTTGGGCTACCTTTGAAGGTGAGCTGAAAACTGCAGCTAATCCAGAATGCGGCAGCTAGATTGGTGACTAGGAGTGGCCAAGACCATATAACACTGGTCCTGAAAGACCTACATTGGCTCCCAGTACGTTTCTGAGCAAAATTCAAACGTTGGTGCTGACCTTTAAAGTCTTAAACAGTCTCGGCCCAGTGTACCTGAAGGAGCATCTCCACCCCCATCATTCAGCCTGGATACTGAAGTCTAGCTCTGAGGGTGTGCTGGTCCCGTGGGTTACCCAAGAGGTGAGGTCTAAGTCCGGTCCGTGGTCAAAGGTGCAACGTGGAGGCAGTCCGTAGTAGCTGAAGCTGGGTGCAGGGCAGGGAGTTGGGTGAAGTCAGGAACAGGCATGCAAGCAGGGAGCTGGGGCAGGTCAGGAGCTCTGGCAGAAAAGCAGGACAGGGTTCAGGCAGGAACTAGCTCCCGCAACTTGGGACTGGGGCTGGCCGGCTTTTATCTGCCCTGAGGCATAGGGCGGCCCCGATCCTCTGATGACTCGCCTCTCCTTACCTGGAGGTGAACACTCCTCCTAAGGGAACTTAGTTCCCCCCACCTCTCTGCCCTGAGCCTCTGTAGCTCAGGAGAGGCTGGAGGGTTACCAGACCCAGAGGCAACCTCAGCTTCCTCTGACGAGGCTGAGAGTGGAGCAATAGGTTCCATCATCTCAGGAGCCAGAGCAGACTCAGCTGATGCCTGCACCTGAGGATCCAGCACAGGTGATGACCCTTCAGGCTCATGCCCCAGCCCCGGCTCAGCTGGTTCTGGAGGCGGAGAATCCTGTGCAGGCTGGGATCCCTCAGGTTCAGCATCCGAGTCCGAATCCCAGGCCATCACAGAGGGCCTTCTGGCAGTTCCCTCCCTGAGAGAAGTGAGGTTACAGGGAACCAGGCAAAGGGCCTTCTTGGTAGTGGCGCCAACCCTGTGGAACGCCCTCCCATCAGATGTCAAGGAAATAAACAACTACCTGACTTTTAGAAGACATCTGAAGGCAGCTCTGTTTAGGGAGGTTTTTAATGTTTGATGTTTTATTGTGCTTTTAATTCTGTTGGGAGCCGCCCAGAGTGGCTGGGGAAACCCAGCCAGATGGGCAGAGTATAAATAATATATTATTATTATTATTATTATTATTATTATTATTATTATTATTATTA
>JAXCMG010000090.1:825497-901483 GCA_034642415.1 Podarcis siculus | reverse complement strand
TATTATTATTATTATTATTATTATTATTATTATTATTATTATTATTATTATTATTTTGAGAATCGCTGCAGCTTGTCAAAGATGTTCAATTAAGCTCAGTTCAGATGTTGTGGACAAACCATAGACAGAGCATCAGACTCAGGTGTGGTAAACCCCGTCACTTCCTGATTTGCAATAATCAGAGTTTTCCATGATCTTCAGATCAAGCAGACTGTGGTCACTGATAACCAGAGTTATCTCCAAGTCAGAATTCAAAAACTGGTTTGAAGTGAATGTGTCAAATTCTGGTTATTGCAGTTACATCATAGTAAATGCTAGATAACACAAAACATGAAATGGAAGAGGGAATTGGTGGATGCAAGGGGAGAGTGGCACATTCCTGAGGGCCAAATTATGATTGGGCTGTTATGTCACAATTGAGCCATACCCTTGATTTTTACATCAAAGCAAGAAGACATTCTGTTATCCATTATCAGACAACTGCAAAAAGAGATAATTTAATACAGTACCAAAAATACAGCAGTAGTACCAAATTGGGAATTTGTAAGTATGACCTGGAAGTGTGTGGGATGTGTGTGTTAAGCATTTTGCTGAAATAGCAGATGGTTCCTGAAATGGATATTTATTATTAAAGCTGGGTTGTTTCAAAAGAGCAAAAAATCATCATGGGCCGTGTTTCCAATATCTTTCTTAAGAGCCTGAAGTAATAGTTAATTCTGAACCAACTGTGATGGGGTGGTGGGGGTTGTCCACAGATGTATTACACTTACTAGCTCTCTTAAAAGAATAACCTTATGGCACTTTAAATATTAACAGATATGAGCTTTTGTGGACTTCAGGCCACTTCATCAAGTGTTTAGTTAGCAGAAGTATATATAATGGTACCTCGTGTTACAGACTCCGCTAACCCAGAAATAGTACTGTACCTCGGATTAAGAACTTTGCTTCAGGATGAGAACAGAAATCACGCAGTGGCAGCAGTGGGAGGCCCCATTAGCTAAAGTGATGTCCCAGATTAAGAACAGTTTCAGGTTAAGAATGGACTTCGAGCATGAATTAAGTTCTTAACCCAAGGTACCAGTGTACATGAATGGTTATAGGAGGTGGGGGCAGGGAAACAGTGGGCCCAAAAGGTCATGAAATGCAAAAAAGATACAGCCTGTGAAATAATAATAATAATAATAATAATAATAATTATTATTATTATTATTATTATTATTATTATTATTATTATTTATTTGTACCCCGCCCATCTGGCCGGGTTTCCCCAGCCATTCTGGGCGGCTTCCAACAAAGATTAAAAGTACATTAAAATGTCACACATTAAAAGCTTCCCTAAACAGGGCTGCTTTCAGATGTCTTCTAAATGTCAGGTAGTTGTTTATCTCTTTGACATCTATGCAAAGCTCAAACATATATACAAGATAAACAGAGTGACTTCAATAGCAATATGTGGCATAAAACTCAGTCTAAATTTGCTATCCTGATTTCCTCATGTAGCGGGAGAGAGAACCTTAACTTCAGTTGTGTTCTAAATGGATAGAATCAAACTTGCTGATAGACGTTCAGAAGTTTCATGCTTTTTGTTTGTTTGTTAAAGAACTGACTTTCAAGACAGTATCAGATGGCCTAGGAGAGGGGTTCCTAATTGGTGGTCTGCAGACCCTAGGGGGTCCACATAACCCACATAGGTGGTGCTAGAAACTTAGAACAAATCTCAGAGTGATTTACAATACATTAAAATATCAAATAAAACAATCTAGACTAATCAAATTCAAGCTTCAAGGAAAATTTACCAGATGCTTCTCTAAGTGATATTTTGCTTTCTCCAGTCACCAATGTGGCATTCAGGAATGTACAGTATTGTTGGCAGGTAATGGCATGTTTCATGATGGTTTTGTGTTGATTAGTTTTTGAATTTTTGAGCTTCTGCCAGTAGACTGTTGCCTGAGTAAATATGGGGACAGAATTGGCATCTAGATTTGTTGCAGGGCCTAATCCCAGGGTTGTATCAGATGATAGTTCTACTCGGAGTACAACCATTGAAGTTAGTTGGTCTTAGTTGGATACAATCCCATGGTTTATTCCATTTTTTGCAACAAAATGGCTGTCAACAAATTCAGCTCAGTTTCTTCTTGATGAGATTTAGGGTCGTATAATAATGAGTATCCTGTAATTTTATTGATTGCAATGTGAATTATATTCCAAAATGACTATTTTTGGTCATTCCCAAAAGATCTACATAAAATCTGATTTTGAGCCTTTGCATTTCCAGCAATTATTGTGAGTTGTTACTTACATTTTGAATTGTGTGTACATATATGTATTTATGTAGTGCTGGGTATCATTGATATTGGATATTAAAAGCAATTTCTTTAGAATCCACTGATATTAGTTTAGGTGGCATTTTAATTCATAGCCATCTCTATTAATCTCTTTCTGGTTCCTGGCCTATATCTCTCCCTCATTTCCTTATAAATGTGCCAGATTTATCTTTGAAACCTGCTATTATTCTATAAAATTTGCCTATTGGCCCTTTTATTATTTGAGGACATAAAGAGAATTGCATTTGTTTTCTAGTTTTGATTCTTTATATATTTTTTTTGCTAGCCTGGAGGTAATGAAGGAGCCAGTCTCAACAAACTGTGCCCACATCTTCTGCAGGTAAGGCCTTTTTTCAGATTTTGTATGCAGAAGTTTCAAGAAATAGTTGTATGGAAATTACTAGAACCATGTTGCTTACATGGTACAAATGTATTTGGCAATATACTTTCCTCCTTGAAAGGTTAAGTCATTAAACATGCTCATCTAAAAGTTGAGTCAAGCCAGATTCCTTTCGCTCCGTGTGGTACTTTGATCTCTTCCAATAATATAATAATCATTCCTCCTCTCCCCAACTTATACAAACCACTTCCTCTCCAAAAATCATTTTGGAACAATCTTATTGATTTGTAAGCTTGTTATATCTTAATCTCAGCTACCATACTGGAAAAATTCTTATTGTTATTTCTGAGTCATACTACCTATAATTCACTGTGAGTCCTTGTTATGTTGTGCCTGTAAATTACTGCACAAACTTTGAATAGTAATAATTTTTTTAAAAGGATGAAGCAAAAAGTCATAGAATCATTTCTACAGTACTTCCTGAGGGAAGGACTTGAGATAAGCAAAAGCTAAGAAATTGTGTAAAGGAGGCAACATTTTACTACACTGGTAACATGGGAAGCTGGTATATTGATTCTTTTCCTTCCTTGGGGTCCAGTTGAGGCAGAGTATGGAGGATCACATGCCTCTGAAACTGTTGTGAGTAAGCAGTTTGTTTTGGCTCAAACTGGCAAAAGAAAGCAGTGGTGGTAACTGAGCTTGACAGAGGTGTGTGTACATGGTGGTCAAGCCAACAAGAGCTTAGTAGGGTGCCCCGCACTTCAGATAAAGACCAGTATTCACACCTAGACTTCCTTTTTCTTTTCTAGTTTCTGCATGTTTAAGCTCCTTAAACAGAAGAAGGGTGCGGTAAGGTGTCCACTTTGCAATGCCAAAGTCACCAAAAGGTAAGTTCCTCATGACAAAATTTAATTAGAACAGGATGAAACAACTATGCAACTAAGCACACTGCGGTGCAGACCCAGGATAACAGTTTCAGCAATAGGCAGATAACTAGAGCCTTCTGCAATGAGAACACACCTGTGGAAGAACTTTTAATGCCTGAAGAGAGGCACGGCTATGGTTATCTCCCCAGCCCATGGCAATTAAGCTCGAAAACTGCTCCTGTACATTTTTCAAATCTAATTAGTGCCGTTGTGAGTGTATAAATACCTTGGTGAATGAGTCTTGTTAATGTGTGGGGGAGTGTGGATAAACAGGGTGGCCCTCCCCATTTTTGCATTGGCTCCACCCACCAGCTACATGTGTCTCTTGGGCTGAAAACAGTTCTGCATCTCTACCTAAATTTGTTGTTGTTTTTATTATGGCTTGCTGTTTTCACACCAAAGGACTCTTGGAGTAAACGGGTATGAAACAGCAAGTGCAATACCTACTGTCTCTTGGGTTATTATAAAGTGAGTAATTCTTTAATTAGACAAAAGCCTGCAGCATCTTAGAAATTCAAGCATCTACTGCTTGGAAACCTTTCTTATTACTTATTCCACTTCCCCAATCCAGTCCCCTGAGCGCTGTGTCTCGGGTGACTGTAGATAAAAACATCCATTTCATCTTCTTGACTACACATCTTTGTTGCCTTGATTTTTTTCAGAAGTCTGTGGGAAGATGTCCGATTTAAGCAAGTAATCAAAGTGGTGCTGGAAGCCATCCGTGCTTTTGAACATGATACAGGGCTCAAGTGTAGGTATTATGTATCTCCATGAACTTCTTCCGAGATTTGCTAGGTTGGGGGAGGGCAAGCTGGGTCAGTTAGAATCCCCCCCCCCCCCGGTCTTCTTGTGGTGCAGAACTGCACAACTGATTTTCTGCATCCTTAAATAAATCCCAAGATGATAGTTTTGCCTTATAAAGTTCTAAATGATTTGGTCAGTACCAATTCGTCTTCTGGCATCCTATCTCAACCTCTAAGACAGGTGGGGAAATTGTCTCAACTTGAACTCCCATCAGCCCTGCCAGCAAGGCAAATGGTCAGGGAAATGTTGTAGTCCCAACAACATTTAGAGGGCTAATCTCTGCTCTAAGGTGTCAAACAGTACCCTTTGAAATGCATCTTCCTTACCTTGGCTTCATAGAACCAGATTGAATACAGGATGCGACCATTTTAGGTGTGTCCAGTTGACACACAATTGCTGACATGTGAATCCTTGTGGACATGGAAGAAGGCAGAACGGGGGCAGGGCGTGCTTACATGCACTCCGCTGGCATGTACAGGGGCTGGGAATGGAACCCCATGTGAAATGGTCGCTGCCTGTCGTGGGAGAAGAAGACATTAGTCTACAACCTTGGAGCCCTTCCTCTTGAAGTAGAGCAAAGTTTGAACCTGGGTGCCTTCCAGAGACGATATAGTACCTTCGGATTTGGAGAACTGTATGATAACTAGGAGTGAGGAAGCATTTTGGTTTTGCAGTGTTTTAGAAACAGGAGTCTTTTAAAAATCTATATAAAATTATGGTAAATGAAGCTTGCATTCTGCAAATGTTGTTACATATTGCTTGCCCCCAATGGAAGTGTCCCCCTCTTCCCCAAATCCAAGTCCAAAGGCAGCAGAATGTTCTGTCTTATGTGCAGCTTGGCTTGTTTTGTGCAGTAAAGCTTGCCTCTTATTACTGTAAAAGGTTGACTTCATGTCCCAGGTTTTTGAGATGAAGGGTTTGCTTCTTGATTATCTTAATCTTCTCAGTTTCAGATGATCTGTGTTTCCCTAAGAAAGCTTTAGAAGACGCTTCTGCTTCTGTTTCATGGAAAGAAAAACAAGTCATTGATTGCAAAGGCTACAGGGACAGACTGAAGAGAGTGAAGGAAGTGAAAAAGAGAAATGCTAGCTTGGTAACAGTGTTTTCTCTCCTTTTGCCTGCTATCCTAATCATATTTACAGAGCTATCCAACCCCTTGAACCACTATGTTGGAGAAGGTTTGGTGAGATAGAGGTGCCTCTCCTTGGCACTGCTGGTGAGGAATGCCCTGATGTGCCCACCCAAATGGTGGGTATGTGGAAACTATGACTGGCAGTAGCCAGTGGAAACCCCCAGAACAGGCATTCTGAGGGCAGAGCTGGACTGGCACAAGATTTGCTGGATCCTGAGCTGGCTCTGTTGCCATTATGTGATAGCAATAGGCCTGATCCAGTCCTCTTCATTGTGCCAGCCTGATTGCTCATGTAGCAAAGAGGATTTTCCTTCCTTTTTTCCATCATGTGGCTGAGTTCAGCGTACTTGGGGTTATCAAGTGGACTCCCATCTGGGCGTTGACCAAATACAGACCCGCTTAGCTTTAGCAAGATGGCTTCAAATTGATTTGCTTAGACTATAAAATTATAAACAGCACTTGAGTTGGACTCCGAGGCTGTGAAAAGTGCTAGTATATAATCACTCCCTTTAGAATAACTATTTATTTTTAAAAAGCATCTGAATGAAAGCTGTTTTTATTGCTTTGGAGTATTGAAGCTATAATGCATTTTAATTGTCATTGAAATTACCGCTGTGAGGGATATTTTTCCATGCTAATGTGTTTCAGGGAAGCATCAAAGAGTAACTGTTAAAAAGGGACACTGCAGACTAAAGCAGAGGTTTGTTATAGCCAAATGGTTTTGGCATTGCAGTAACCTTCAAGAAACTGGGAGATAAAAGTTAACTGGTCACCACAATTAAATTTCCCTTTTTGTTTTCCCACTCTGCCTTTCTCTGGCTCCTGACCTGCCTTAAAGTCAGATCTTGTTGGTGGCCAATCATGAGTGCCATTGTCTTAAAGGTAGGCACATCAGTTAAAGGGGAGGAACCCAATCCACATCGAGGCAGCTGACTAAGGAAATATAAGAAAATTGCAATGGTTTGAGTAGGCTGATTAGCCCATAACAAAATGAAAGGGAACACTGGTGTAGATGGGTAAGGGAAGTAAAATAGGACAAGTCTGGCAAGCCAAGGGAAGAGTACTCAGGTGAACAGCTGGTCAACTAAATATCCAGTGGAGGTAAGCTTGTATGTGAACTTCAGAAAGCTGGCCTAGAATCCTAGTAAGACATGAGAAATAGGTAGAGGAACTGTGCAAGGTGGAGTGGCTGAGGCATACTAATTCTCTTTTTGCCCTTTGGGCACCAGCAACATTTGACAAGGAGGAAGGAAACTTGGCATGATCTGCTATATTTAGATATCCTCCCATCACCATTATTCAGGTTAAAGTGTTGCCCATAATAAGATACCTCCTATAGATTAAATAGCCTTATTGGATTGATGCAGCTTATTTCCCTTGTGTTGCCAGGCCTAGACCAATTCTGTATTTGTCTAGCCATCTGCAATCCTCTAGTCAAGGAATATTTCGGAGGTCTCATCCAACCAGGTTTGGTAATTTAATATAGCTATTGACTTTAGTATAGATTGCAGTGTTTTTCTTTTTGATGAGTGGAAAAAGTTTCTCCCAACCCTAAGGAGGCCAACACGGATGTTCTACATTAAAGTTTTCGTTCAAGATCTTATACAAACTTGCATCAGTATAACTTGTGTGTGAGAGGGAAACCCTCCTCAAGCATTCACTGCCAAACTTGCAAAGGGGCCTGTGGGAACAGCTAGGGCTCACTCAACTCCTCAGTGATGCCCCATGGCCTGGCAGTGCTCCTGCTCAAGTCAGAAGAGGACCTTTTTATGTGTAGAGTAGTAGTAATAATAATAATAATAATAAATTTTATTTATATCCCGCCCTCCCCAGCCGAAGCCGGGCTCAGGGCGGCTAACAACAATAAAACAGTACAAAAGTACAGCACAAACAACACTCTAAAATCATTCATTATAAAATTGATAGTAAATGTCTCAAGAGAGTTAGAGTTTCTTCAACATCAGATATTAAGAGTTCTATGGTTAAAATAATTATATTATTTATACCTCACCCATCTGGATGGGTTTCCCAGCCACTGGGCAGCTTACAGCATACTGTATATAAAAAATTGTAAAACATCAGACATTAAAAATTTCCTGAAACAGGGCTGCCTTCAGATGTCTTCTAGAAGTCAGATAGTTATTTCCTTGACATCTGATGGGAGGGTGTTCCATAGGGCAGGCACTACCGAGAAGGCCCTCTGCCTGGTTCCCTGTAACATCACTTCTCTCAGGGAGGGAACTGCCAGAAGGCCCTCAGAGCTGGATCTCAGTGTCCGGGCTGAATGATGGGGGTGGAGACGCTCCTTCAGGTATACTGGACCGAGGCCGTTTAGGGCTTTAAAGGTCAGCACCAACACTTTGATTGTGCTCAGAAACGTACTGGGAACCAATGTAGGTCTTTCAGGAGCGGTGTTATGTGGTCCCGGCGGCCACTCCCAGTCACCAGTCTAGCTGCCGCATTCTGGATTAGTTGCAGTTTCCGGGTCACCTTCAAAGGTAGCCCCACGTAGAGCGCATTGCAGTAGTCTAAGCGGGAGATAACTAGAGCATGCACCACTCTGGTGAGACAGTCTCCGGGCAGGTAAGGTCTCAGCTGGCATAACAGATGGAGCTGGTAGACAGCTGCCCTGGACACAGAATTGGCCTGTGCCTCTATGGATAGCTGTGAGTCCAAAAAGACTCCCAGGCTGCGCACCTGGTCCTTCAGGGGCATGGTGACCCCATTTAGGACCAGGGAGTCCCTCATAGCTGCCTGTTCTCCCAAAACAGTACTTCTGTCAGTCAAGATTCAACCTCAGTCCGTTAGCCTCCAACTGCCTCCAGACACTAACACAGGACATTCACTGCCTTCACTGGTTCTGATTTAAAAGAGAGGTACAGCTGGGTCTCATCCACACACTGGTGAACATCCAGCCCCAACCCCCTGGTGATCTCTCAACATCTTCATATAGATGTTGAAAAGTACAGGGGAGAATCAATTTTGTGATGAATACAGGAACCTAACAACTAGTCTGCATCTGGATTGCATGGTAATGTCTGTAGGCCCCTAACACATCTTCTGTGCTTCCCTTAGGAAGGTGAGACTTCCAACTTGTCATTAGATGGTGGAACAAGGCGCTCCCTGAGAAAGAAAAGCAATTCCAGTAAAGCTGCTGTGTTTGAAATTGGTAAGTGTTTCAATAAATTGGGTCAGTCAGAATAGCAGGAGTTAGAACAATAATACTTACCTGTTGTCATCTGCTGAAAGTAGCATCTTTGTATCCCTAAATGTGCCTGGTTTTTTTGTGTGTTTTACTACTTTTTCTTCCATAGTGTCCTCTTTTGTGGTAATTACAATAAGGAATGGTGACCCTTGGTGGATCCTAAAAGAAGAATTGCTTACTGCTCTAACTTGTACCAGATCCCCTAGTGGGCATAGCTGAACAGGGTTTGAACTTACTGCAAACATACTGTAAACAAGTATGCTCATGCATGCTGCTTAATTGCTCCCACATTGGTTGCCTTGCCTGGAGTTGGGGAAAACAGTGAGGCTTGGCATAACAGTATGTGTGAACCGGGACTCATGATTTGTTTCTCTCCAACATCTCTTGAGTAGTAAGCCAAGAACAAACCTTGGCTTCCACTTGTGGTTTGTTTGGGGAGAAACTAAACCATAACCTCTGATGTTCGTTCCTGTTCTAGGCAAGTCTAGTGCAAAGAAGGGTGATGCTTGCTCAGAGCAAGCCATGGTTTATTGCTTATTGTGGCATACAAGCCAGCTCTCTGCCTTGGTTTCCCAAGACCAAATCCTGCCCAAACTTCACTTTCTGGGCCCTAATCCAGGTACACTGTTCACATTCCAGTGGACTGTCTGCCAGCTTATATTTTTTATTTAAATGTTTCTACGAGCTGCTCTGGTTTGCCAGAAGCAGCTTATTCATGCTGGCCACATGACCCGGAAGCTGTACGCCGGCTCCCTCGGCCAATAAAGCAATAGGTCAGGACTGGACCTAATGGTCAGGGGTCCCTTTACCGTTACCTTTTATGAGCTGTGTTGCTGATTCTGTCAACCTGGATTTTATGGAATATTTGAGGGAAAGCATTAGGTTCTGCACAGAGTGGCTACGATCCTGCTAAAGCTTAGCCAGCAATGCAAATTGTGGTTTTTTAATCCCCTTTTTGTCAAAATTATAATAGTAAACCTTGTTCGTTTAAGGATCAGACTCTTCTGAAGATGCATTTAAGAAGACAGATACAATCAGATGGTGAGTAGCGCCATCAATTTAAATTGTCAGTACCTTTTTGTTTACAGTATTCATTCCGCCCCCTGCTGCATCTTGGGGGTGGTACACTACCATGCTTTGCAGATGTTCCTTTAATACTTACTAGTTCTAATGGCCCTCTGGATCTGTGAATTGCAGCTGTTCAGTACAGGTAAGAGGAAAAAACAACTCTCGTGCTTGTTACTCTGTAGCATCCTATGAAGATAAGTGTTCTGCAATGGCTGTTTCTTGGTCTTCTCTCTGCTGAGCGTTTACATTTTCTGTGTGGAATGTTTACTGTTCCTCCACCTCCTATTCTCTGGGCTCTTTATCGATATGTGAATGGAAGGAAAGGTGACAGGGTACAGGGTGGTATTTTTCAGAAAGCTTGGTTCAGCCCAGGGACAACTGGCTATTGACTTCTAGTTTATTTTGAAGACCCAGAACCTGTGAAGTAGATCATTAATAAATTTATTGTTCTAATCTGCACTTATATCTAGGGCTCAAGAGATGGCACTAAGTTCATTATAAATGGCAAAAAAATAGATAGCATGTACTTGCTTAATCACAACTACTTGTTCAGTGCAAGATTCTAAACTGCCTCTGCTGAATCCCCAGTGCAGTGGAGCAGCTCCTGGGGGTGTTTCTGTTTGACCCAGTTTAGACATGTTAAAAAATAGTTTGTTCTTACATCAGTGAACCTTGGCCTCATATGAGGGGAGGAGATTTAAAGCTTCCATTTCTTGTTAGGAACAAAGCATAGTTACTGCTTTGGCTCAAACAAATGCTGATTTGTTCAAGACCGTTTGTCAACAAGGCAGGGTGTTATTTGTGTGACAACTTGCCTTGCTAACAAATTTTGGTTTGAACAAACCACCGTTTTTCATTCAGAGCAAGCAACAAACAATGGTTTGTACTTAACCAGGAACAGAAGCATCAAGTCTTCTCTTAGACACAAGTGTGACATCCTGCTCCCTGTGCTTGTAACAAACTATGGTTTCTTGCAAGTGAATTTGGTCTATTTGTCTTTGAGATTTTTAAAATTCTCAACAGGGCTCTTTTGGTCAAACTCTTTTGGTCAAACTCATGATAGAACATAAATAGGATTTTGTGTACTATATGAATGATACCCCCCCACACACAGTATTCTGGGCCAAGGAAAGCAAACATCTGTTCTGAATATGAATTATGTATCATTTTATATATTTAGTTTTCCATCCAGTTTAGAGCCTTTTGAGGATGAAACTGCTCTGTTTAACCATGCATCTGGTGAATCAGTCTTACATATGAAAACTCATGCCATAATAAATTCACTTTATAATTTTAAGTTTCATGGTGCAAAACAAAGACCACCACTGGACACACATCTGGGGTTGCTAACAAAGGAAAAATAGGGCCAGTGGAGACCCTGCTGCCCATCAGTTGTTTGTTCCTTGCTCAGCTCGTTCCAGGAGTTGTGGGAAGGGGAATGCAGAATTCAGAGGAAAAGTACCAAATACATTATATTTCAGGCCACCTTCTTTGAACCATAAGCTCTACTCACAATAGTGCAGGAGGGAGAAACCATTTAAAGGCTACCTTAAAAGAGCTCCAAACTTGCGACTGTTCTTCCCTGAATGTAAAATGATTTTCTTACTACGTCTACTGTTTAGTGCAATTTAAACTTTTGTATGTCTTCCTTGCTTTCATCTGAGGCATAATAGGGTTGCCTTGTCCAGATCTACAAATCTGGGAAGCCTAATTTGCATAGGATGCCTTTTTGCTAAGTATGTAAATGCCCTGCTTTTATGTAAAAATGTGTTTTTAAATTGAATTATAAATATTTAAAATTGCAGCATGTTTGCATGCAACTCAATGAAGCACAAGGCTCCTGCAAGCAGTTGAACACTGAATTTGGGCTGGAAGGGGCTCTGAGGAGGCACTGGAACTCGATTGACCTGAGGTGTATCGAGTTGCAACTAACTTTAATTAAATCTCCCTCTGCCTGATTGTCTAAACAGATAGACCTTTACAGAATTTTTCGTTGGTGCTTTTCATGGAGCTGTTGCCTGCCAGTTGCGTTGTGACAGTTGCCTGCCAGGTGGCACAGCTTTGGGAGATGCCGTGCAGTGACTTCCTGCCAGGCCTCCTCTGCCCCCTCAAGATTATGGGGGTTGAGCAGACATTTGGGGGGGGGGTCTGTTGAAGCCTCAACCCCATAGAGTTGGCGCACCTGACCTGAAGGAAGATTGGGTGGAGGAGACGGAGGCAAGGAAAAAATGTAGGTGGAACAGGCAGGGAACTGAAAAAGTAGGCAATGGAGCAAGTGGCGATCAGAGAACCTTGTGCACAGGGCCAAGGGTTGATCGCCGAAAATAGGCAGGTGACTGGGTGAGAAATTTAGAGTGGCATTGTGAGGACTGAATGTGTCATGCTGATTTGCTCCAACAGGGTCAATTTGTGAAGGATAACAGGACTGCATGTGCTTCTTATGGCTATCTTGTTCCCGTTGAGGATTAGAATTTGACTCTGTTGCTCCCATGACTTGTGAATAAAGATCAGAGCCACACAAATCCAGTTCTGCAAAGCACAAGTTATTCTACAGTAGCTTGTCTCATTGTAGCAAGGTCAGACTTTGCAGTTGCAGCTCTAGTCAGTGAGACCTTTGCTACTGTCTCTCCCTGCTGAAGTGTTTTAGTGGATTTTTTACTTTTCTTTTTTGCCACTGTTGTTGGTGCTGTGCATGAATCTTTAACATCTTTTCTTTGACACTCAGTGGGGGTAGTTGCATAGCTATACAAAATTCATAAACATCAGATCAATATATTCCTACGCTACAAAAAATTCTTTAACAGTCAGGGATGTCAAAGGATAATGCACACTTTAGCCCAGGTGTGGCTAACTTGTGGCTGACTATTGGTCATGCTGATTGAGGCTGATGGGAGGAGTAGCCCAATAACCTAGGAGACCCATAGCTTATCCGCCTCTGCTTTAGTCACAAATAAACTCTCCACGCAAGCAGCCAATATATAAAAAAATTGTGGCGTATCATAAAAGCAACCAAATTCACCCTAAAACCAACAAAGCTAAAAGAGAAGGACCAGCCTTTTACCAGGCACATACAGTTTACTACAGCACAATAGAGCTCTCATACCTCTCCTCAAAAAAATAAAAAGTCCACTGACCACACTTTAGAAAGAGAGTAAGGAAAAAGGAGATACATTTCTCACTACAGTGGTACCTTGGGTTACATACGCTTCAGGTTACACACTCCGCTAACCCAGAAATAGTGCTTCAGGTTAAGAACTGCTTCAGGATAAGTACAGAAATCGGGCTTTGGTGGCGCGGCGGCAGCAGGAGGCCCCATTAGCTAAAGTGGTGCTTCAGGTTAAGAACAGTTTCAGGTTAAGAACAGACCTCTGGAACGAATTAAGTACTTAACCTGAGGTACCACTGTACTTCTCCAAGTAGCATGTTAAAAGGAGCAATGGATTCTGGTGGTAGCTGTTAATTTATAGCTTAGCCTGCAGCATTTATGACACACATCTGAACTGAGAGGGTGAAGGAACTACAGCCTGGGCAACTCACTGGGGTTCATACAAGTTGTCTTGTGAGTCAGCTGGTCTTCTCAGATGCAACAGGAGAGATATGCCAGAGCTTGGAACCAGTAGAGTTCCTTTCCCCACTTCTTTGTTCCTGTGCTTAGTTGGCATCTGCCTCAATACTTCTTTAGATGACCATCTTGTCACGGAAGATGGGTCAACTGCATGGTGCCTGGTTCATCAAACAGCTCTATTATTGGAAATTTAAAAGGGATGAGCCAAGTTGAGCAACTCTTGCCAGCTCTTAATTGGTTACAGATGTCCTGGTATCCAGTGGAACAGCTGTAGTTGCTTGGGAGATGCCATATGTCATTCCCACCTTCTGTTGTCCATCTTTCCTCACTTCTGGATTTCTTGAAACAAATTGGAAGAATGGAGCGGGGGGGGGTGGTGCGAAGTATGGACACAGTATAGAGGCATTGTGATTAACATTTATTTATTGAATTTATTACTTGCCCTTCACAAGGTCCTAGGATGCTGTACAGCAATTTAAGACACAACTTTATAGTTTAAAACAAATACAATCAAAAGAAAAGGACAGGTCGTAAACTATATATGTCTTGAGTGTCAAAGGCTAGGATAAAGAGAAGCGTCTTCAGCATGCAATGAAAGCTACATAATGAAGGTGCCAGGTTCATATTTGTGGGGAGGGCATTCAATAACTTGGGGACTCTCACAGAGAAAGTCCTCTTCTGCCCCCCCCCCAACCCTTGAGGGCATTAAGAACTACCAACAGGGCTTCTTCTGATTATCTTAACAAGCGTCTGCTGGGAAGGAAGTGGGCTTTCAGATATCTGAGGCCTAAATTTAGGACTTTGGATAATAATGTGAGCACCTTGAAGAGTTCATTCTTTCCTGTCCTTATTTCCCTGAACCCCTGTACTTTGGTTGTAAACCCTAATGGCAGGAACTTGGTTTTAAGAGGTTGTTTGCAGTTCATCATTTGGTCACCTGGGCATTCTTGTTTCATTCTTCTTCTTCACAGTGTGAGTTTAAGACGTAATCATCCAGCTCGAGTTGATGAAGGGTGTGCCAAGAATGAAAGCCCAAGCCCTTTTCACATGGAGTTTTCTGAGCTGAGTGCTGAAGATGAGACACCATTAAATATCCTAGGTATGAGGATTTTCTCTCGATGGCACCTGAAATAAGAATCCAAATGCCTGGGCATCAAGTGGGCTCAGTTCACCACTCTGGGGGGGGGGTTACTTGTGTCTTGTGAAATTCAGCTAGCACGCTTTTCTTGGGCCTGATTTTTATGACTTGCTGCATTCTCACAGGGAGTCCCAGCACCTGACCACAACTCACTTCTCAAAGAAATAGCCTCCCTTCTGGGAAGGGTTAGGGTAGCTCATCCAGGAACTCGGTTTCTAAGAGAGCGGTGGCAGGGCTTGGACTAGCTTAATTGGTGGTGAGAAAAGGCAGCAGATAAGAAAGGTAGCTGGTGTAAGAGGCAAGCCAATCCCATTTCTAAACTTTTCTATTTTCAGGTGTGTGTGATTATTTGGAAGAACCTGGAAACACAGAAGGAGCCAGCATTAGAAAGTTAGAAATTCCTGAGAAGAATGCTGCTGTGGAAAAGAGTCAGGGTTTGTCTTCTCCAGATCCCTGCTTACGTAAACATGACAGGAACTCCAATTCCATGCCAGAGGCTGGTTCTTGCTCTTTACTCAATATGGCACAATTGGTTGGTGAAGCCACAAATCCCACTGTAGATAAACAGGCTGGTCATGATGCAGGAAATGTTAGTACGGGACCGCCTTCTGGACATAAACATGTCCTGTGTGAAAATGAGGAACAGCTACTGCAGTCACAAACTTCCCCTGAACGTCCTCTGAGTCAAGTCTCTGGGAAGAAACTGATGCGGAGCATCCAGAAAGTCAAAGCATGGCTGTCTAAAAGCAAGGAGGGTCTTTCTCCAAGATCCCTGCAAGATACCCACACACAGGAGGTGGATCAAGATCCAGACTTGTCAGATGGAGACTCTCTGGTCTCCCAGAAGACTGAACAGATTGGATACCAGAAAGTCTTCACAGTGGAATGTGAAGGTGACAGGTTTTTGCCCAAACCAGTTACCTCTAAAGTTGAGGATAAACTATTTGGGAGAACGTACAAGAGGAAACGCAAATCAACCCCTCTTTGGAATAAGAGGGAAACCGTTCATATCCAAGCAAAGGAGGGCATTGCTAAGAATACAGAATCCTGTGATACACCTGTAAAAAGATTATCGCGAAAGAGGAAGGCTACATCAGAATTGCTACCAGATGACTTCATTAGGAGGCAAGATGTGGAAGTAAATAGTAGGAGGCCTGGTGGAGATGAAGATACTGCTTTGGAAGAAGGTGGTCAAGCTCCTGCTCTTGTAGATGATAGCCCTGTGGCAGATCAAAAGGAAGTTGAGCTGCCGACTGAATTTCCTGTCAAGGAAGGGCTGTCTGTTTTGGAAACTGATTTAAATGAACCATCTCAGAGTATATGCCTGAAATCGCCAGAATCAAACCGTAACCATCTAAAGAAGAAAAGTAACACTTTGAGCAAGGTACGTAGACAATTAATCAAGCCTGTTGGCAAATTGCAGTTAATGATGGACAGAAGCTCCAGGTCCCCTGAGAAGGCAAAGATACAGACTGATGATAAGTTAAGGGAAGTTGGCACAAGCCAGGTGCAAGTCAGACGGAGCAGAAGGCTTCAGTTCTCGACAGAAGACGCCTGGAGAAGAAGTCAGCCAGTTAAGCGAGGAAGGAAACAGTTGGATAAGAGAGAAACAAAGAAGCGTAGGTGGTCTTATGAAGAAAACACGCCAACGCCTTCCATAGCAGAAAATTACCCCAATGTGTTGCAGGGCAGGCTCCAAAAGGGCCTGTCTTTGTCAGACACCAGCCTGATGGACGTGGAAGGGGATGCAAGTAAAGCTTGTGCTAACCCTCCAGCTTCTCCTCAGGTAGGTGTTGAACAAACCACAGAGGGCAGCAGTCCTTGTTGCATTGTTCCCAGTGCAAGTTCCCAGGACAGCTGCTCTCTTCTGCATTTTGCTTTTCCGGAGGTGGAGCAAACCACTTCTGAGGACAAACAGCTCACAGTAGCACACCAGACGGAGAAGAATGTGTTATGTACCCAGAAACTAGAGGGCGATGAGTTTTGCACAGGGGATATGATGAGAAGCTGTAAACCCCCTGAAACAAATGATGAAGCTGCAGGAACTTTGGAGATGAACTCAGAAACTGAGGACAGTGAACTGGATACAAACTTCATGCAGAAGATATTCAATGGCTGCAAACGCCAGTCATTCTTGTTGCATCCAGTAAAGGAATCTGCTGCAGAAATTCAAAAAGAGACACACATTGGCTTGGGGGAAGATGGCAAGGTTGACTCTTTGAAGAAATCAACTTGCATCGATAAATTTTGTGAGGAGAAGAGAGATGCTGTTGCCTGTGAGGTGAACAGCTTTGTCCAAAGACTGGCATCTTGTGCTACTGGTTTCCCTGATCACGAGAGGAGAACTGAGCATCCCCAGCTTGCCTCACAAACTGCGCTCCCAGATCATCCATCCACACCAGATCAATTAGCCACCAAGAATCCTGACAGTCCCCAGCAAAGTCAAAAGCCAGTAACTAAAAAGAGTACGTCCCCTCAAATTAGGGGAGAAGTTGCAAACTCAAATAACAGCGGCAGCAGTGGAAGCCCAAACGTCTGGAGAAATGTCATCATCCACAGCACCAGTTTAAGTGGCATTAATGAGACACGTTCTAGTATAAACAACTCTGAAGATGCAGAATCTGAAAGCACTAAAAACAAAGGGCTGGCATTAAACTCTCAGCCAGAATTCATGCAGCCATGTCCTGTAATTTGTCAGCTACCACATTCTGAATTCAGTGGCATCCATGGTGAAAAGGATAGCCCCATGGAACAAAAGCAACTGCATGGTGACACAGAAGAAGCAACCAATAATTGCAATACAGGCACTCCTAAGTGCTTGGTTCACAGTAATAATTTGGAACAGTGCGCCGAGGAAGAGGACCATGCCTTTGAGGTGTCCTCGGAGACACCAGAGGGCTTGCTAGGCCCTGTCATCAGAAGCATAGAGGGCTCACCTAACCTTGGGGAAACAGAGAGGAGTGATAGCTTGGCCATGTCTCCTGGCAGAGACGAGCAAACCCCACTTAAGGGAGGCCTGGGTAGTGGCAACAGAAGAAGTTCCAGGCTGAGCCATAAAGGCCTCGTTCGCACGCAGCAGAGATGGGCACGGAAGCTGCCATCCTCGGAGGAAGATTCTAGCGAAGATGAAGAGTTGCCATCTTTTCAGGCACTGATATTTGGTAAATCGGCAAGCACACCGCTAGACCCACTGAAAAAGAAGAAGACATCGGGAGGGATGCCAGCACTGAAGAGCAGCAACAAATGTAGTGTAGAAACCAAGGATGAGCATGTCTGTCCAAGTCAGGATTCGGAGTGCTCTATGAAGCTGTTTTCTTCCCAGTCACACACAGCTGAGGATTTCCGCAGCAGGCCTCATGACTCAAGACACTTAACTCCAGCTCCCACTTCTAGAGAAAATCTGGAAAGTCTCAGAGAGAATAAAAAAGCCACTCAGCCCAGGGATGAAGTCTCAAAAGATGCTGGACAACAGAAAGATGAACAGCAAGAACAAGTGGATTCAGAATTCAATTTAGGTACGAATATGATTTTTTAAATTTATGCTATTTTAAATCTCCTACCTTCATATTGAATCCTCTCCCTTTTGCCTCTTATTACCAGCTCAGATGAAAATGAGGTGTTTTTACACTACAGTGTACTGTTTTATGAGTTAGCTTGTGTCTGCAAGCCATAGGCCCATATATAGAAACAGCTAAGAAGGCGATGGTACCTCTTTTGATATATCCAGTTTAAGGAAGAATCCTGTTTCACTTGGAAGTCTTCAAACTGCATTTTAAATGCTAACTGAAATGGAGGTTCTTGTTTTCTCCCCCTGTAAGTGTGTTTACATTACACTATTGCCCCTCTCCTGGGTTTTCTGAATACAGAGAGGAGATGCACATACCAGACATTTTTAATATTCACTACAGCAGTCACCAGTGTGCCTATAGTGCTGAATAAAGTATAAATTGGCCCTTAGACCTTTTACAACAGGGATGGGTAAGATGGGGAACCTCTGGCCTGCAGGTGATATTCATCTATTCAGCCTGTACTTATCACCCTACTCTCCTGTAATACATTGTTTTTTAAAAAAATATTCCATTGGTGCCAATAGAATATTTTTTAAAAGCTTAATTGTTGCATGGAGGAAGTGGCGAGCAATTTTCAGTGATGGTTGAAGCTATTGAGGTACGGGTTAACCTCCATGTACTGTTCATATATATTCAGTGTTCTCAGTGCCTAACATTGAATAATCCCGGGTGCATAAACATTTGTCTCTGGCACCTAGGAATTTGAAATATTTCTCCAGCCCTGTCACTGTATCTTAACTGCTACTTTGAGCCCAGGTTGTGATTCTGTAGGAAGCTTTCCTAACCTTCCCCATTCCTCCTTGTTCTTTCAGCCAAAGCTCCCCTCTTCCTTTCTGGGGGTGGTATGTTGGCACATCTTTGTATCAATAAATAAGAAGCCTTGCCTGGGAATTATCTCCGTATGCTCTCCAATATTTTGTATGAGAAACAGGGTTCTTGTCTTTTGAAGGTGAAGAGACCTTGGACTATGACAGTGAAGCTAGCTGCTTGGGAGATTCATCAGGCCTATCTTCCCAGAGTGAGATTCTTACCACACAGGTATGAAATGGTGCAGTTTCAGGCATGGCTGTGAAGGACTAATGCAGACAAGCTGCAGCAAGGGAGGATAAGATCTTGGGAGGAGAGAAGTCTTGGAAAGCTAGTGGTATACAGGAACCACATGTCATACTGGGAACATGGTTGAACCTTTGTCACTAGAGGCCTTTAAGAGCTGCTTGGACCAGCATGGTTTAACGAGCTAGAATCAATCCATGTTATTTATTGTTTGTTTATAACTCATTCTTCCTCCCAATGGAGCCATAGGTGGCAAGCACATCCACTTTTTTTAAAAAAAGCATTCTAAAACAGTTTAAAGCATTTCAAGTTATCATTAGTAACATTTCATCCAATGATCTTTGGGTTACCAGGGATAGTATTTTTCAGCCACCAAATACATGGTGGATAGGAATGTTTTCAAAGTTAATGTTGGAGGTGGGTGCTCCTCACCAGGGTAAGGTAAAGGTAAAGGGACCCCTGACCATTAGGTCCAGTCGTGACCGACTCTGGGGTTGTGGCGCTCATCTTGCTTTACTGGCCGAGGGAGCTGGCATACAGCTTCCGGTTCATGTGGCCAGCATGACTAAGCCTCTTCTGGTGAACCAGAGCAGTGCATGGAAATGCCGTTTACCTTCCCGCTGGAGTGGTACCTATTTATCTACTTGCACTTTGACGTCCTTTTGAACTGCTAGGTTGGCAGGAGCAGGGATCGAGCAACGGGAGCTCACCCCGTCACGGGGATTCAAACCGTCAACCTTCTGATCGGCGAGTCCTAGACTCTGTGGTTTAACCCACAGCGCCACCCGCGTCCCTTCCTCACCAGAGTAGGCATTCCACAAATGGGGGACCGCTACTGAAAAGGCCCTGTCATAGGTCAGTTTCCAGTGGCAGCACCACCAACAAGGCCTTATCTGCTGATTGTAGGGCCTGAGTTGGTTTATATTGGGAGGGTGCTCTTTGGGGTACTTGGGCCCCAAGCCATTTTGGGCTTCATAAGCTACCACTAACACATTGAATTGGGCCTTGTAGCTCACTTGTAGCCAGTGCTGTGCTTAGCAACCACATTCTGCATTGGCAGCAGCCTCTGGATCATCTTCAAGGGCAGCCCACCTTTCAAAATCCCTGGTGCTGCTGTGGGAGGCACCAGAAAGAACTTCTTTGTGGCGCTTTGCTCAGCAGCAGGTGCTTGGGAACCCCGCTGGCTTCCTTCTCTCTCTTGTGGTGGGCAGAAGAGGGGGATGAATCTCCTTCCTCTCCTTCACTGGGCATGAAGCATTGTCCCACTCCTACTCCTGCAGAAGGGAAGAATGAAGTCAGTGATAGTTTCTACTGCTTGGGGGGTGGGGCGTTGCTAGCAAAAAGCCTGCAATAAAGTTCTTTTACAGAAATATTTCGATAAGATTTCTGCTGCCAGCTCCCTTGCAACTGCTGCAATTGTAATGTATACTTATGCATGTATTCAGCAAGCTGACTTATGTACAAAAGAAATTTCCCAGTGCTGCAAACCTTTCTCCTTCAGCTGAGGAGGGTATCCTTGTGTGGCTTACTCATCCTGCTAACCCTAGTCAAGGTTTTTATTCTCATTAAGTTTCCCTGCTCTTCTCAAGTAGAAGGAACTCCTCCTAGTCCTAAAACTTCAAGTCTTCATTAAAGTTCTATTCCTATTCTGTTTTTTACCTTAAGCTTCTGGAGGTTCTCTTCTCCCCCCACCATGCTTTCTGAATTATAATGGTGCAAAAGGAAGTCAGAACATCATAAAACTGGCTGTGCTCCATGCTGCCCTTCGTGGATCTTTGGGAAGCGGCTAGAATGTGGTTTGAGTGCCTCCTCCAGCCACCACAAGTTCAATGGGAAAAGTCCACTGTGGAGGGGAGGTCTTTATTATAATGAAACAGACATACAAGGGAATTATTTTGGCTGGCATCACCAAACCAGCTTTGGTGAAGGACATGAAAGGGAGCCAATACAATGCCCTCTAAATGTTGGACTCCCAAATCCTATCAGTTTGCTAGGATGGACAATGATTTGGAAGTTGGGAGTCCAGCAATATCTAGAACATGCCAGCCAAACTTTTCATACCAAGTGGGCCACAAGAGTACTTTGACATGAAACCTAATGGGGGTGGGGAGAAGAGGCCAAAATTTGACACACACACTCCCCCAGTACCCTTGCGCTGCCTTCCAGAAACCGGGTAAGTGAGGTGCTGGGCTTTGGGAAGGAGGCAGGAGGACTTTAGGACCCTGTCAGAGCCCTCACGCCTCCTTCCCAAAGCCCAGCACCTTGCCGTGGGGGAGGGAGGCATCCAGTGCTACTGAGGGCAAAAAAGGCATCGAGGGCCGCATGTGATACTCAGTAACACATTGGACTGCCCTGATCTAGAAGGCACCACATGGGCTGCTATAGGACTCCTTCATGGTAGGAGAAAATTATGTTGCTCTTACCATGATATGTTCATTCTCTTTAGCGCAGGCATAGGCAAAGTCAGCCCTCCAGATGTTTTGGGACTACAATTCCCATCATTCCTGACCACTGGTCCTGTTAGCTAGGGATGATGGGAGTTGTAGTCCCAAAACATCTGGAGGGCCGACTTTGCCTGTGCCTGCTTTAGTGGGTATTGGTATCAGTGTCCTACTCACCCAGGTATGGTTGTTTCACTGCTTGTGGTCAGGCTGGGAGAGACTCCCAGGGCTTTCAGTCAGAATAAATTGAGCACTGAGGGTGTCCTTTTCTCTTCTTTCCCCCATTGAACTTCTCTGTGCTTATACCTCTGTATTGTACCACAACGTTGCCTTAGATGGCATGCAAGGATACTCTCTGTTCACTGAAAAGAGATAACTTATCATGGGCAAATCTGTTCTGTTCTCTCTTGTTTGCAGCAAAAAAATGCCATGCAAAACAGCTTAAAGAAACTCCAGCGGAAGATGGCTATTCTTGAAGCAGTTCTCAAACAGGGAAGCCAGAGTGCTGTCCATGAAGGCTCACTGCTTCCTGGTGAGGAAGGTGATTTCACTGGAGGACAGACAAAATCAGCAAGGGGTGAGCAATGCAGTCCCTTCTATTTTTTTCTCAGGAAGATTGCCTGGGTATTAAGAATGCTTTCCTACTTCTTTTCAAACACCTTGAAATAGACCTGTGTCTTATTTTCTATTTTCACATATTGCATTATGATTTTCATTGTAAAAGTCATAAGCTACTGACACAAAGAGATGCTGAACCTAAGTTAATTACTCTTGTGAGCAGCTGACTTTGCTAGCAAGCTACTTTGAATAGGAGATAACATTGAACCACCAGTGTGTTGTCCGAGTGCACAACTAAACAATCTCTGCCTCTCCTCCCCTCCCCTGCACTCCCTCCCCTGAATTTGTTCTGGGGATACAGCGCAGATTTGGGGCAGCATAGGGGAGGAGAGGGAACTAATCACATTGTTCTATCAATGTGCAACTATTTGGTTTAGTGCCACTCTCATGACGGATACCTTTGCATGAAGTACTGGAACTGGGAGTTCTTCTAGCGGAAGGTGAATTGTGCATCTTCCACCAAGGTAAAGCAGTCCTCCATATAGATCCAGCTTTTAGTTAAAAAATCAACTCTGTTTTCATAAGATTCAGGAACCCATCCTGCCTTCTTTCTTCCTATTCTCATCCAACCATGCCCCTTGAACTGGGCCAGTTTGCACTGGTCACTGCCAGACCTTCAAGTTTTATATTGTCAGAACCAAGTCCCTTGGCCAAATTGGGCCTTGAAAGGAGGCTGTCCCTGGCTTCCTCAGTCAAATTGCCCTGGGAATGTTAGTCCTAGTTCAGTCTTCCAGCAACATTCAGATCCCAGAGAGTACCCAGGCTGACGCTTGTCAGCAGTGCTGCCTTGCTACACGGTTGCTTTCTGAGAGAGAGCATTGCTGGAGGAGATATGCCTGGTCATTGGTGCATACCTTTGCAGTTCCAAGTTTGCAGCAAGGCCAACGGCTGACTCTAATGAGATCAGTTCCATTTGTCACATGGTTCTGCTTTCTTGCCACCTTTCCTAGGCTCAAACATCCCCTCTTCCCAACCCCCAAAGAGGAGTGGTACAAGCCTGACACGCAACAAACATGAATCTATGGTAATCAAACAGTTTAACAGCCTATTAGCTTTCCAACCTATTAGCTTTCCACAACAAGCAGGAAAGTTTCCAAAGCTAACGTAGGTACGTGGAGTAAACCCTGTATCTCTAGCCTACAATGTACAGCACATGGCCCCTCAATGGTCACAGTTCATACCACAATAGTGATGCGACTTCAGCATTCAGCACAAATGCTCCGTTGGAAGAGTTTTAGCAGGGCCACCAGGACCTCGGCCTCTTATTTTGTTAAGCATTACCAGTTCAACATACTTGCTTCGGCTGATGTGGCTTTTGTAAGAATGGTGTCCCTACAGACCCTTTGCCCTTAGACCCTGAGTAGTGAGGGGAAAGACCAGAATGTTGGTACAACAGTTGAACGTTCCAGTTTAGGTATCTTCCTCCACTAATAGAGAACGGAGCGCTGAACTTACCATGGATATTTCTTCTCATCAGTACATGGAAGGATATCCAGTCGTACTCAGGCTCACCTTCAAGTTCCCTTGCTGGTCATAGGGTAGATGAGGGATGATGCATTTGGCTTCCAAGGCATACAGTTCAGCTTGGTTTGAGTCTGGGGATCCTTATCTCTCCTTTCCTCCTCTTTCTTACCCCCTTTTTTCTAGTACTGTAGTGTTTTTACAGTTATGGTGGTTGTTAATGTATTGGCTGTACCATGTCCTGAAACTGGGTTGGGGGTTCTTGTCTCAGCAGAAAGGACAGCACCAAGATTTTCTTAGTTCCTCCTTTGGAGTAATCTCCATTCACAGTTAAGATGAGAAGGAACCTTCTCAGCAAGTCCAGTGTTGTTTGCCCTCTTCTGATCTGTTTATCCTTGCTCTTTAATTCCAGAAACAAATGTTTCTTCTGTCTGTTAAAGCACCACACTATAGTTTCTGCTGATGATGCAATACAGAGTTAATTTTGCATTTTTACAGAGGAGTTTATGCATCAGTTTGAGCTCTGTTGCCATGGCATTGGTTTTAAAATGCATTCCCATCCCCATATTGTTGTGACAGTGTATCACATTAGCTTGTTTTCTTTAGCTAGATAAAGCCCAGAAGCTACCTTGGCTTTGCAGGGGATGCCCTTCTTTTGGAATTGTGACCTGGTGTACTGATAAAATTTGTAACAGAAATGCTACTCCAAGAAAGTGTATACATTCATTCAGGGCTTTTATTTGCTACTCACTCAAATTGTTCCTCTGGGCAAGGAAGGCCAGTTTAATTGCTGCATCAACAACACAGCCGGGTCCCTCTCTTAGACTAACTTCATAACCTTTTGCTGTTGCAGGGTCCCAGGTGCTTAATCTTTTGACACCCTATGGAGGCAAACAAGGGCTGTGGCTAGTAGGCATCATTGCCTTCTGCAGAAGGGTGGGCAAGCGAAACAGAGCAATGCTAATCTCCACCAGGCTTCAGGTCAAAGGTTCTCTTGGGAAGTCTGTGGGGGAGCCGGCTATAAAACACCAGCAGTAGAAAGTAACAGAGCTACTTCCAAGAGGAAGAATGAGGCCCATGCCAAATGAGCAAGATGACCCAGAATTTTAAGGCAGCTGAAACGTTTTTAAAAGTTCAGAGTAACTGTCACCTTAATGAGCTGACTGCCAAAGGGTATTGCGATCTGCATTCAGTGCCAGTGATTCTGTCGAGTATGCTCATCTTTGCACGTCTGGTCTATTCGCATTTTTCAATCCCCTATTTGCATATATGGCTCCTTCAGACTTGGTTATATGGCTGTAACAATTGGGGGTGGACAGTAGTGATTGCTGAGTTCACTGTCAGTTGACTTCTCAAAAATATTTTGCCTCTTTCAGTTCCACCCACATGCATAATAGCCAATGAGGACTCAAATCAGGACTAAGATTCAAAACTTGTCATTGCTTTGCTTTGAAAGGGCATCACACAACAAGAAGCTAACGTTGGGGTTGTAGCGGATAGCTTGATGAAGATGTCGATCCAGCGTACAGCAGCTGTGGAAAAAGCAAACTCCATGCTAGGAAGCATTAGGAAAGGAATCGGAAATAAAATGCCAACATCGTAATGCTGTTATACAAATTTGTGGTATGACCGCATTTGGAGTATTGTGAACAATTCTGGTTGCCTCACGTCAAAAAGGATATTACAGAGTTGGAAAGGGTTCAGAAAAGGGCAAGCAAAGTGATCAGGCGGATGGAGTGACCCCCCCATAAAGAAAATTGGCAGTATTTGGGACTTTTTAATTCAGAGAAAAGGGCTGAAAGAGATGACATGGTTGGGGTTTACAAAATTACGTACAGCATGAAGAAAGTGGAAGTTTTTCTGCCTCTGTCATAGCACTAGAACTTGTGGACATTCAGTGAAGCTGAACATAGGAAGATCCGGGATAGTTAAAATAAAGTACTTCTTCACACGACACATAGTTAAACTATGAAACTCACACAGAAGGCAGTAAAGGCCACCAACGTGGATGGCTTTAAAAGCAGATTGGACAAATTCATGGAGGAAATTGGGAGCAGGATGGGCTTTTCCTAATTCTACAATAAGGGAGAAAGTTGATTAATTAATTCCCCACCTACCCCCAGTCATTCAACTAGCTCAGGCTTGTAAATGTTAATTTGCCTTCGCACTTAATGGCAAATAAGAATATTTTCCAGCTGACCGGGCATGGCTGTTTCTGTAAACTGGAGGAGCTGTTCCTTTATCTAATTCATGCTCTTGATATGCAAAAAGTGATTATTTTATGTGTGACTAGACATGCTAGTGAAAGTGATGTTTGTGGGCTAGCAGATTTTGTAGATTCATCTGCAAGGCTGTCTAGAGCTGTCTTGAACACAGTTCAAGGTCTGTGCTCCCCACGGCTGTTTGCATAGCTGTCAACTTTTCCCTTTTCTTGCGAGGTATCCTATTCGGAATAAAGGAATTTCCCTTTTTTGAAAAAGGGAAAAGTTGACAGCTATGAGTTTGAAGGAGCAATTTGTGGGATTTACCTTTCAATCTTTGACACAATTGGTGGTGTTCAATTTTTATTCAGAGTAGCCCTTAAGTTTATGGACCTCACTTAATCCTATTCATTAATTTCAGTGGATATATGGGTTGTTAGGCGAGGGTAGTACCTCTGATGAGGAACACATCATGCTCCTCCTGGGGCAGTTTGTCCACCTTTGGTCCCCACCCTGCACTCAGCTCTCACCTGTGGCTCCTAGAAGCTGTCAACAAACAACAGTGGCCACCCTCCAGGAAACTTTTTCGACTGGCCGACTAAATCAGGTGAGGGTCTCAAACCCTGGGTAAGTTAGGGACTTCCCCTGCATGCAAAGACAGTCTCTGGTGGATTGAGCAGTCGAAGCCAATAGTGGGTCCAGTGGTCAGGAAGGTGATTTTTGCACATGCTATAGAGGGAAGTGAGGGGGCAGGTGGGGCTCAGCCTGGGAAGGCAGCCCATCTAGAAGATGGTAAACTCTGATCCAAAGCCTCTGATGTCCTGTGGGGTATCCTCGGGAGAAGAAAACGCTAAGGAGTAAACCCATAAGACTGTTGGCTGGTGCCGTGTACGCCTCCTTCAGCAACCCCTGCATCCAAGCTGTGCCAAATGTATTGCTCTACTTTCCTTTGGACCACATCAGTGAGGCTGAGAGGAGGGACGTTGTCTGGGCAGCCCAGGACACACCACCCAGGCTTAGCCAAACTAATGAAGAGGTTTGGCTTCACCCCTGGAGGAACACTCCATTTTCTCTCGAGACAGATGGATGCCAAAAACCCCCAACAGCAACAACTCTGAGTAAAACTGAATTGAATACCACCCAGTATCTTTAACATAAATCGCAAAAGTGATTAGCAACTTCTAGAATGGCAGTCATGAGTCTGCTGTGCTTTTCTAGTTTATTTTCATCCCAATCCCCCAGTGATTCTAGGGCCAGTCTTTCTGGGTTTAGAAGCCCACTGCGTTTAGACATAAACAGAACCTTATCTAGTGTGAGAATAATGTGCTGTTCCTGATGGAACTGGTTTGCAGGCGAATGTTTTTGCAGCAATTTCAAATCCAATCAAAGCCAAATCCTTAGATAGCTATAAATAGCACGTTTGAGTTTTAAGTCGGTGAAATCGATTAATTAGCTTCCTCTGGGCTCGGAAACAGACTGAAGACAACTTAATTAACAGAGCCCTTGTTTGGGCTTTCAGGCCAGTATAAAGTATTTTGGGGCGCCTCATAAAAGCTTCAACCTGATTACATTTATTGATGGCTTGATTACAAATTACAGCGTCTCTCCTGGCTATTAAAAAAAAAACCTTTTGCCTCTTTCTAATCACTTTCTGGGGAGAAGAGATATATTAAAGCTCTTTTGAGACACCATAAATAAGAAGCTTTAAAAAAAAAAAGTAGTGAAGAGAATGTTGCCTCAGGCCTGTTCTGCTCTTTCCGTGTTTCTTCTGCTGTTTTATCATTAGTTCCACGAAACGCATCACTTGACACCTTGTGTTTTTTTCAGTGTGATTGAATATTCAAAGTATAATTTGAGTATTGAGTCGGTAGCGTATTATATACTGATGCAGGACTGTGAGTGTTTTATAGACCGTTAAAGATGCAGCTACTCTCCAGAGTCAGGAACTAATATGGTTCTACATTTTATGATGAATATTTCAGAATAAATCAGCAAAATACTAAAGCTGCTTTAGAGACTGATGTCACTTCAAGGTACTGGCTGAGAACTGTGTCACTAACATTTTTATTTTTTTTCCCAAACCTGGAAGGTTGAGGCATTGGTCTAGAATCTAGACCAACTCACCTAAAAACAGAGTACCCTATACTAAGTCTATCTCTTATTCACCCTTATACACGTCATAAATAGCTGTGGGAGAGTTTCTCTGTAAAAGTTCCAAAGATCTCAGAAGCCTATTCCTTGATAACCCAGAGCAAGGCTTTCTTTTAGTATGGCTGCCCCTGTTTCTGTGTAATATCTTTTGTAATATCTTTCCTGCTGGGATCCAGCAGATGCCCACGATCTGCATTTTCTGGAAACATTATTGTTCTGACAGGCTTTCCTGGATAAATGGGTTTTTACCAGGGGTGTCTACTTTGTATGGTTTCACTTTTGTTGTTAATGTATTTGCTGTTTTTGTGTGTTTAACTTTCTTCTTTATCCTCAATGTTCATCACCCTGGGAGTGGTTGTCTATAAGGCAATTAAGAAATCGGGGATAATGATAAGTATATAATAGGGTTAAAAACATGTCCATCAGTGACAGACATGTGCAGGCTCCCTTCCACCCACTCAGCCTTCTGCAGAGCTGCCAAGAATGTTCACAAACATTTTAACTCCTCAAGGGTGAAACTATCAGGAATAGAATGTAGAGAATATATTGCTGTTCCTTAAATTACATTTAAGAACATTTATTTTCTGAGCTTTTTCTCTAAAGCTTCTTAAGTTTCTGTAAGATAATGTTGAGGTCTACATACTGTTTCTGATGACCATATAATAAAGCTTTGCTTGCAGCTCCTCTATAAGGCTTGGTATATTTGTGTTTCTTAAAATAAAATGCAGGCACTTATACTCTAAAAATTTCATAAATACCTAGACAATACAAACTGTCAGCTAATACTGCATGATAATATTTCATATTCTGAAAGCTTTGCAGTAAATTTAGGTATGATAAGAAAGGAAGTGTACTTCTGGCATCCATGGGACCTTGGAAGTATGTTAGGCTGATAATGACTGGTCTAAGTGATGGATTTTTAATCCATTCCAGATATGGAAGGAAATGCTTTTCTAATGGGTATATTTTCTTCTTTTTCAGGAAGCAAAGCAGATTTGAGTTCTGAAAGTAAACAAAGCCTCCAAGGTGCCTTTTCTACCCCTGTGAGAAACATGCAAGGGACTCCAGGGTCCTCAACGTCTAAAGAGCAGATTTCCAGCCTTTTGGCCACAGAGACAGCAATGGGGCCTCCTGCTGCCACACATGATGCAGGAAGACAAAGTGCATTGAGGCATAGTACACAAGGAAGTCCAGTCTTCCCCTTGTCACGAATCACACATTGTAGCACAAGCAAAGGGAATTCAGAGCGTCCATTTCTGACAAGCAAGAAGAATATGTCTCTGGTGGCCTCGGGTCTGAACCAGGGCGAGTTGGTAAGCACTCCTTCAATGGTAAAATCCAGTATGATTCATATTATAGAGCAAGGATCAGAGGCTGCAATTCAAATCCTGATCTTTCTCAGTTTCCATCTAAGAAACTACTCAAAACCATGGAATTTATATCTAGGATCTGGTGCTGAGAGACCATGCAGCCTGCTTTGAGAAATACTATTGACAAACTCTCGGTCCATTCTTATTTTTTAGCGGGTCTGTAAAAAAATTGATAGTTAAAGAAGCCATAATCAAAATATTTCTTAGCCAGCTTTGGCAGTACAGAAAAGTTATGTAAAACTTTTAGACTCCAATCTAAAATTGCTGTAGTAAACAGGGCTTTTGGGTTTTCTTTCCTTGTTTTAGAGAGGAGAATTGCCACTACTTCTACTATGAAAGTGTAGCATAATACTTTTTATTAGGTCCAACAGAAGTGGCCTACCTGGGTAATGAGAGTGGTAAACCTATGGAAGAGTGTCATTTCCAAGAACCAATACTGAAAGTGACATTAGTGAGACCTTTATTTTTTAAAGTGCTTAATCTCGCTTTATTCGATAATTTCTGGCCAGTCTCTAATGTTCCATTCTTCGGCAGCATTCTTGAGTACACAGCAGCATCTCAACTTCTGCTTTCCCAGACGGTATGGATTATCTAGATCAATCTTCCTCAGCCTCGGCCCTCCAGATGTTTTGAGACTACAATTCCCATCATCCCTGACCACTGGTCTTGCTAGCTAGGGATCATGGGAGTTGTAGTCCCAAAACATCTGGAGGGCTGAGGTTGAGGAAGCCTAATCTAGATGCATATCATTCTGACATTAGTGTTCCATCTTGTCCCCTATGCTATTTAACATTGACAGGAAACTGCTGGAGATGTTTTGGAAGTGATGTCACCAATATATGGATGGCACTGAATAGTCTCTCCCTTTCCACTTTGCCCCTCCCCCATTCCACCACATTCCAGGGGGACTGCTGTAGTTACATACCAGGAATGGGTAAACTCTCCCCAGGTATTGTTGGACTCCACCCAACAGCCCCATCCAACATGGTCAAGCGTCAGGGATGATGGAAGCTGTTGTCTAACCATACCTGAGGGGTCACAGGTTCCCCAATGCTGTTCTTAAATATGGCCTGTAGTCAGTAATAGGACCACCTCTCCTGGTATGCCCCGCAGAGGACCTTAAGGTCCATTAATAACCATAGTTTAGAGGTCCTGGGCCCTAAGGAAGTCAGACTATCCGCCACCAGGGCCAGGGCCTTTTCAGTGATGGCTCCGACCTGATGGAATGCTCTGTCCCATGAGACTAGGGCCCTTCAGGATTTAACCTCCTACCATCGGGCCTTTAAGAGAGAGCTATTCCGACTGGCCTTTAATTTGAATTCAGCCTGATCTTTTATTTCCCTTCTCTTCGCTCGTCCTCCCCTTTTATGAAGATTACCCGCTCTGAGACCCCACAGCTAATTCTCCCCTGGCCTCCTTGCTGGCCCTAGTAGGACTAATTCAGCTAGCTAGCCCTGGTGACTATCTAATGCTTATTAGATGGATTTCCTCCAAATTGATTTTTTGAACTTTGGATTTTATTTTTATTCATGTTTTTATACTGTATTTTATGCTGCTTCTACAATTAAGTGTTTTAAATTTGTTGTTAGCCGCCCTGAGCCCGGGTTTCTGAAGCGGGAAGGGCGGGTATAAATAAAAAAATATTTATCATTTATTTATATGTGAATATGGTTGAGAGAGATACTAATAGAAGCTTAATCCAAACAACAGAGAGGTGACCCTGATCCATAGGACTTCTGATCTGGGAAGAGCTCAATCTCTCATGAACTGGGTAGCACTCTCCCTGAAAAGTCAGGTTTATAGTGTGAGGGTACTTCTGGATCTGGCCATGAACCTGGTTGCCCAAGTAGCAGTCATGGCACAGAGTCTAGGTAATCTTAGTTTTAATTATTGTTTTACTGTGGTTGTTTTAATGTTGTAAGCTACCTTGGACATTGATACGGAAAAAGAAGGTGTATGTTCTTAAAAGTTCTTAGAGGCTCTATTGAGAAGACAGCAATATCTAATGTGTTGATAAAATCAATAATTTCTAACTCCAATATTTGCTTTATTTCTAGCGACTAGTACAGATGTTTGCCAGGAAAAATGAGAGCACTTGGTCTAATAAGATTTCTTATGAAACAACTCATGTAGTAATGAAAACAGGTGAGTTGAGAACCCAGAAGAGAACTTTCCCATCTGCATTGTCACATAAAGTGGATGAATAGGTAGGTATGCCGTCAAGACTGCCAGAGTTCAATTTAATAATTGCATGAAGAGAACCAACACCTGTTAATTATGATTGCTTATTGAAACTCACAAGCTCAGAGATGGTTTTTTCTGATTACCAAATACTGAGCTTCCCAGATACATGTGGCTAGCCACTGTTGAACACAGAATGCTGTATTAGATGCCCCCTGGTCTGAGCTAGCACAGCAATTTTGAGGAAGTGTTGAATGGGGCTTTGAGAGTTCTGACCTTTCCTGCTATAGTTTTGTTTCCTGTTCCTTGTAGATAGAGAGGATTGCATACTCTTTGCTTTGGTAATTCAGCTTTTTAGGTGGTGGTTATTATTATTAAATGCAAGTTTCTATCCCATGTGGCTTGCAGAGATAAACTGCAAACGCTGACAAGTTATAGGAAACTCATGGATAGGAAAATAAGCTGAGCAGCTTTCTAGTAGTATAGTTTCTTGTCTCATCCTGTGGCTAAGAAAATATATTATGTCTCAAAAACAAACACGCATGCTGTTTTATTTCTTCATTTTTTTCAGATTGCCAAGGGTAGCTTTCCTTGGCGCATAATTTGGTTTTGTATCACCACTGAGAAGGTGATAGTAATGGATCAACCAGGTAATTCCTGGAAAACAAAAAGAGAGAGAGACTAATGTCCCTCCTCCGCTTTCCAAAAAGCAGTTTAGATCTTGAAAGGTGCTATAGCCTGCTTGATGCATCCTGTGAATCTGCACAACATCCTGGCAGGTACCTGGCAGAACTTTCTAAGGGTCGCTTGCCTGTCAGACTACTTGTGCATGATCCAAAGAATTGATTCCACGTGCCATCTTCCCTTCCTCTGGTACCCTTTCCCCTGTCACCTAGCAATCTTTTGAAGGTACTACTGAGCATAAGGATCTGCTGTTAAAAGAAAAACAGTTTTTAAAAATCCCATTGGACCTACCCCATGCTCTTGGGGATGCCTAAATAGAGCATTCATCCATTCCTTTTATTTGTATACCACTTTTCCTCAAAAGAGATCCTGCTCAAAACAGCTTACAACAAAGAAAACAGGTATGCATTTCAAACAAACACTACAAAAACAGTTTCATGATAACATAGCAAAACAATAGCAAATATAATAACATGCCAAACAACCCACCACATTTCAGTACTATAAATAGAACAAGATTACTTAAACAACATGCAGCATCCACTAGCAAAAATAACAAGGGAGCCTCACAGTTTCACCTTAGTCCTAGAAACACTTCTCCCACGGTGTTGCTCACAGTCCCTCTCTTGCAGAAGCTTCTTACAAGGTTTCCAAAGGCAGGGCCGGGCCTAAGCACTAATGGAGATCTCTCTGCTTAATCTTCAGATGAGGATCTGGTTTGTGAGCGGACCCTGAAATACTTCCTAGGTATTGCTGGACGGAAGTGGGTGGTGAGCTACCATTGTAAGTGTGAACATTCATTGAAATATCTCTATTCTCTCCCCTTGCACTCTTGGCAAAGTTCAGCGGAATCATCAGGCAGAGGTAACAGGCTCCTGGCTATCAGTATGCTCAGGACAGGGTGTTCCTCAGCCTGGGTACTGCCACAGGGAATTTAATGTTTAGGATGCAAAAGATGAAACATTTGGCGATATCCCACATTTTTGAGGGTTTTTTAAAGTTCAAAGCGGTCATTGGGAGGCCAGATGGGGGAGCAGCGGCAATCTTTCTCCAAACCACAGGAACTGTTTTCCTAATCTAAATTTCTGTCCCCCACCCCAGGCTGCTGTTTGCATGATGTGGCCAAGGGAGGGTGGAAACATACAAGTGCCATAAAGCTTCTGGTATCTTTGCCCCTGTGGCCCTCCAGAAATTGTTGGGTTGCCAAATCCCGTCATCCCTGACCACTGGCTGCATCTATAGAGTCCAATAACCTCTGGAGGACTGCATGTTTTGAATTTGCCCACATTTTATCTAGCTTGGCCCCAAAACATAAGCTACCTTTTCAGTGTTTTTAGTCTGTCTGTCTCTTTATGCAAAGTGTAGGCTCTGTATTTCCCACCCCACTTGCATCATCCAAGTGTGGAGTTTGGCACTGGGCAAAGAATTCGCCATCCTGAGAATGTCTGCTTTTAACAGATGTGGTCAGTAAATATGGACAGTGGTGAAATCAAGGAGAAGGCCACAGGGATCCATGCTTGACTCCAGGCTTGACTCCTGTAATTTGCTCTACACAGGGCTCCCCTTGAAGCTGTCCCAGAAACTCCAGCAGGTGCAGAATGCTGCAGCGAGGCTCCTCACGGGGTCTCTGCCATGGGAGCATATTCACCCAGTGCTTTTCCAGCTGCACTGGCTCCCGGTGGAGTACAGGGTCAGATTTGAGGTGCTGCTTTTGACCTTTAAAGCCCTTCACGGCCTAGCACCCTCGTACTTACGGGACCGCCTCACCCGGTATGCCCCACGGAGAGCCTCAAGGTCCATAAATAGCAACACCCTAGTAGTCCCGGGGCCTAAGGAAGGTAGATTGGCTTCAACCAGAGCCCAGGGCCTTTTCAACTCTGGCTCTGGCCTGGTGGAGCGCTCTGTCTCTTGAGCCCAGGGCCCTGCAGGATCTGATTTTTTTCCGCAGGGCCTGTAAGACAGGGTTGTTCCGCCTGGCCTTTGGCTTGGAGCCAATTTGATTCCCTCCCTCTCTTTCTTTTTTCTTTTCCTTTCTCCTCCTGCGATGAGGCTACATTTTAATATTTTAATGTTTCAGTATTTTAATGTTGTATTTTAATTTTGTTTTTAAGTTGTAATCCTTCAAGTTGTTTTTATTATTGCTTGTTAGCCGCCCTGAGCCCAGCCTTGGCTGGGGAGGGCGGGGTATAAATAAAAATTATTATTATTATTATTATTGATATTATTATTATTTGTGAAGTTAGGGATTCAGTGTACTTCTCCAAAAGAATGAGCTATGGGAAACAAGCAAAGAGATGTAGATTTGATTTAGTTTTGCCTAATTCATACAGGTCATTGAATTCTCAACCCCCTGACTCTTTGAATTTCTTTAAAGCATCAACCCACCTAGAGTTGCTCTTGGCAGGACCAGCCCTTGTTCTCTGGAAATAAGCCACAAACTGTTCAGCATTTGTATTCGTGAAGGAAATGGGTTTGAAATCTCAAAGGAGGATAAGGTTTCCAGCAGTGTACAGTAATACTGCCAGCAGGCAGTATTATTTAAACATGGGCTTGCTCTTTTGCACCACACTGATGCAGTATTTGTTTTATTTTGTTTTTTATTTTTGTATCTTGAGGTAAGAACTAAAGATTGTGTGGCAGGTGCTAAAAAGAGCTATTTACTGTATTGTTATAATTAATAGTAAGCTTCTGCCTGATCTGTCCTAGGGGTTGTACAGTCACTGAAGGAAAGAAGAGTTCTTAATGAGGTATGTCTGGTGTCTGCTCTCTTGCTTTTTTATATATGTGAGCATTTTGCAGAGTACTTAGAATGGGGGAGCGGGAGGAAGGGTCACAACCGAAGGTGGCCTTTCGCCTTCTGTTTACCGTATTTTACCGTATCTATAAGATACACCAGACCATAAGACGCACCTATGTTTTGGAGGAGGAAAACAAGAAAAAAAAATATTCTGAATCCCAGAAGCCAGAACAGCAAGAGGGATCTGAGATAGCCGCGCGAAGCCTCTTCAAGGCAGCGGGATGAAGGCTCCCGCTGCCCTCAAGAGGCTTCGCGCGGCTATCCCATAAGCCAGGACAGCAAGTGGGATCGCTGCGCAGCGATCCCGCTTGCTGTCCTGGCTTATGGGATAGCCGCGCACAGCCTCTCCCGGGCAGCGGGATGAAGGTTCCCCCTGCCCATAATAGGCTGCCCGCAGCTAAGCCAGGAGAGAAAGAGGGAAGCCTCAACCCAAAACCTCCTGAGCGAAGAGGCAGGAGCACTCCCGCTGCGCTCAAGAGGCTTTGCGTGGCTATCGCTGAAGCCAGGAGAGCAAGAGGGATCAGTGCGCACCGATCCCTTTTGCTCTCCTGGCTTCAGCGATAGCTGCGCAGCCTGCATTCGCTCCGTAAGACGCACACACATTTCCCCTTACTTTTTAGGAGGGGGAAAGTGTGTCTTATAGAGCGAAAAATACGGTATTTAAATGCTAATACGTATAGATAATTTATTGGATGCTTTAGCTGAGATTCCTGCATTCCAGGGGGTTGGACTAGATGTCCCTTGGATCCCTTCCAACGACGATTCTATGGTTCTCTGTTGGAAAAGGCATTTCCAACATTATACCTCCAACATCTGTGTGAATTACACAATGCCTTCCCACAACTTATGCAGGGGTTTATGTTCCAGGGATTGCGCCTGAAGCCAAAATCGCATATAGTCAAAAACCCATTGGGTTGAATGGCAAGTAGGGTTCCAAATTCATTTCCCCCCCAGAACCCTGCCTCCTTTCCACCCCTTTTTATTTTTTTTGCCACGCATGTAAAGCTGAATGCGTACAAGTTACATGGGCTTACTGTACTTGAAACACCAGTTTTTGGTGAATCATTCTCTAATTTGAATCTAAGGAAGCATTTTGTCTAGATTCTAAAGCAATTTATAATTGTTTAGACCCGTGGTTCCCAACGTGGGGTGCACGCCCCATGGGGGGAATTTGATTTTTAAGGGGGGTAATTTGAGAATGAGTTATTAACAGTTAATGGCCTTTTAGGCTTCCTCCACGTGAATAGGAATTCACTTTTTGAATAATAAAAATTATATGTCATGGGGGGGGGGGGAGATCAGGATTTTAGAGATGCTTAGGTGAGGCATGGCCAAAAATAGGTTGGGAACCACTTGTTTAGACTGTATAGCATGTTCTGAATTTGTTCCATTCCTCTCCAAGCTCTTGAACTTCTACTTTTCAAGATTCCAGTGAACATTGTAAACAGTTCAGAGTTTAGCTTTCTGTGAAGATCCAGTTATTCATTCCAGTTGTGTCTCCTTTTTAAAGGAACTTTTATTTGATTTTAAGTGTGCAATAAGAGCTGTTGTTTCTATAGCCCCCACCCCGCAAAAAAACCCTCTCCTTCTGCCTCGATTTTCACAGAGAGGGTTCCACCTTCTATAGTGCAAGCATTCCTTTCCTGCTTCAGAACTGGCCAAACCAACCAGCGTTTCATTGTCATTCCATTTCATGTGTGTCGTTTTCCAGGAGGACTTTGAAGTTAGAGGAGACATGATCAATGGGAGAAACCATCAAGGACCTAAAAGAGCAAGGGAATCTCCCGTTGGAAAGGTGTGCATCCATTAACCATTATCACTTATACAAGGGAATATGTATCAGGCCTGTACAATTCACAGGAATGTCTTGAGACTATGCCCCTCTCCAGCTCCTCCTAAAGTGCTCCCCACCCAGCAGAGCTTTTAATGTGGTGGCACCCACTCTTCGGAATATCCTCCCTCTGCAGATTAGGATAGTGCCAACAATTTGTTCTTTCAATTTGTACCTCTTTCAGTACTTTTCAAAATTCAACAAGGCTTTTCAGGACAGCGTTGTTGGATCTTGTCCATGCTAGATTTACATGTGGATTTAACATATTGATTTAACTTATTTTGTTTTTATTAATATTTGTACACCGCAACAATACTTTTGAATGGTGGGTGGTTTATAATTATGTAAATAAGGGGGAGAAATATGAAGAATCTATGGCTGTAAGGTAAGTGCAAACAGGTAGATTATACCCTCCTGAGTAACCCTTACAGAAATGCTTAACGCTGCTTGCCTATGAGTGTGTGATTGACACTTTGTAATTCATGAAAATGAAATACCATTGATAAGCATGTATGGTGGCTCATATCTTTTTTAAAAAATAGTTATATTCAGAACTCTCTGACTACTTCTGACTGTTAAAAACTAATAAGGAAGAGGCTGGCAGAATATCAAAAGTCATGTTGCCCTGTTGCTATAGAGAGAAAGTTAATTTCTAGTTCTTCAAGGAGCGAAGGAGGGTTATAATTAGGAGCTGATGCAAATTGTGTTTACGATCCTGCTGCAAAGCTTTGATTCTGCTTGGCTGAATTGTTTATTTTGCCTCCCACCCCCGGCCTGAAGATGTAGTGGCCTGCCATTTCGGCCTGTATTTTTTGTTGTTGTTGTTCTGCATTGCCTTGTCACTATAAAGACTGATTGGGATGGGAAGAAAAATGCTGCACTTTTAGATGGAGACAGAGTTTAGTTAAGTGCTCATCTTTTATCTAAGTGTTGTTTTTAACTCTACTCGGATCATATTAGCTGTACATACTCAGGTCTGAGCAGACCCCTATAGCATAGTTCATATCCATATTGAGCTCCTTAGTTTGGGATTTCATTGCACACCCCTTCTGACACTTTTGCTTTCCTTTCCAGCTTTTCCAAGGCTTAGAAATATGCTGCTACGGGCCATTCACTGACATGCTCCCAGGTGAGGAGATTGCGATAAGGGAGAGGGGTTGATAAGAGCTTGAAAACAACCCAGGCAATAGAAGCCACTGAGAATCCTTACTGGGGATGGAGAAGAATTGTGTTTGGTTTACATTTAAGCAAATGGGCCTAATGTGCACCTCTCAGACTAAAATACAGATTGGAAAGTTAATTATCTTTCAGGTGTCACACATATCTGACTGTTGTGATAGTTCTTGTCTCAACGAAAGTATCAAAAGGCATTTTAAAAAGTATCTCAGGATAAAATAATTTATATGCACTGAGATGAATTCCACATTTAAATATTTATTTTGTGATAAAATAGATATTTTAGTGCATACAAATTCTGGTATGGATTTAAAAAACAACAACTGGAGATTAATCCAGAAATGGAATGGAACAAACATGAGTAAACACCTGTAAAATTGATATGGCTCAGAAATGGATTGATCTGTTAATCCCTCTTCTTGAGTTCCTTTTCGTTGTTCAAAGACAAGGAATCTTGTAAAGTGAAGCAGGATTACTATTATCTTTGATCATGCTCAGTCACCGATGAAATTATCCAATATTGTCGAAAGAGGGACCGGACCACAGCACTCTGAGATTTCCTTGCTTGATCAGTCATTGTTTTGGAACGCTGGACAAATGTATGCTCTGCTCTTATTCTGCCCCAGGAAAAAATGATTTTGTGTCCCGAATAAGTTTTGCAAATTAATCTGCATCTCTTATTTTGTATAACTTATTCTGCTTCTGGTTTTATCAGGCGGGGGGTGGGGGGCAGACTGGATCTGACCAGTGACCAGATCTTGATGTCCCCCAGCCCCAGCAGGTGACTTTGACAGGTGGCCACCTGCCATCACCATGACATCATGAAAGTATCTTCCTTTGGAGACCAACATGAATTCAAGCAAAGCTGCTTGTGTGGTTTGAAATCAAACGGGGGGTGGGGTGGGGGTGGCACAAAGGTAGCATTTCTTTATGAGACTTTCTGCAAGCAGCATCACTGTAAGCCCTGCTTTAAGCAGGAATTAGCTGCATTACCTGACTGGGAACTCTGTAATGCAGCTGATCCGAAAGGAGCTTGCCTTCACCACCAGACAGCTAATGGGTGCTTGCAACAAACCTTGCTAGAGAGTGCACTTTAAGGTTCCAGATTCTTCCTTTGCGGCAAATTGGGGCAAATCTGCCTCACAAGCCAGATTAAGACAGCTGCTGGGCCTGATTTGGCCCGTGGAGGCCAAATGTCACAGCCCACACCTTTCCAAATTCATTTAGGCAGTCATGTCTTTGGAAAACAATTCCTGAATCTCCCAAAGTTTGATAAAAATAAAATGTCCGTATATCTCCTAACAGATGTGAGGAGCTACAGTGGTACCTCGGGTTAAGTGCTTAATTCGTTCCAGAGGTCTGTTCTTAACCTGAAACTGTTCTTAACCTGAAGCACCACTTTAGTTAATGGGGCCTGCCGCGCTGCCGGAGCACAATTTCTGTTCTCATCCTGAAGCAAATTTCTTAACCCAAGGTACTATTTCTGGGTTAGTGGAGTCTGTAACCTGAAGCGTATGTAACCTGAAGAGTCTGTAACCCGAGGTACCACTGTATTTGGGGCATGGAGTGTGTGTATGTCTGATGTTGGTTGGGGTAACATGTTCTACCATTGTATATTGATGTTGTGTCTCTCTTTCCCTCTGGGTGGAAATTAGAACAATTGGAGTGGATGGTAGAGCTGTCCGGTGCCTCTATTGTGAAAGAACCTCACTTATTCTCACATTCTACAGTAAGTGTGGGTTTAATATTGTGGGTACAGAGAAATGGACCAATCTGAGTGTGTGTGAGAAACAGGGAGAGCATTTCCATTTGCCCCCTTTAATTCCTTTGAAGCACTGATGAATTTGGCTTGCCTTGTTTTTTATTCAACTTTATCCACCCATGGCCTGTGTTGAGTGAGGGTGTATTTATGGGGTTCTAATTGCATACAGAGTCAGACCAGCATCTAGCTCAGTACTGTGCAGAGTATGTGAGAGAGAGAGAGTTGGGCAGCCGCACCCACCCCCAGCTGTGGTCATGCCATACTTTGGCCACATCTGTGCAGCCCCTAAAAGCCTGGTCACAAGGAAATTTAACCCCTGACCTGAAGAAAGCTCCCCACCTTTGCTCCAAACATCAGTCAGATGGCAGTTTGTTTCCTAGCGCTGCTGCCAGGAATATTTTAATCTGAAACGTTGTGTATATCAGGCACATGTAGTTCAGTAACAGAATGTCACCTACTGATGTTTGCTTTTCACAAGTCACACACACCTGACACTATATAGGACAGTGACATCTCACTTGCTGTCCGAGCAAAGAGCTATGGACAATTGGATGCTGAGAGGACATGCATTCATGGGCATGTGTTGGGGGAGTGCAATTTTCAGTGTGCCCTTAGACCACCCCTGTGCCACCCTTAGCTTCAAGCCTGGTTTCTCTGGCACTGTCTTAGGCTCCTAACATATTTGCTTAATTTTTGTGTAGTTGGGAAGGTAGGGGGAAGGTTTCTCCTCAACTCCCTGTCGAGTTGCAATGCTGCAGCAAAGTGAAGAACAACCTGTCCCAACAGTATCTCTGGCTGCAGGCAGGCAGGCAGGCAAATTTGATCCAGTATATGCCACCTCCTCCTCATTCTTCTCTTTTATCTGGCAACCCCTAGAAGTCTACTGCTGTGGTGGTCGTTCAGCCCGAAGCTTGGAGCGAAGACACTGCCTGCCAAGGTGAGATTATCGTGCTGCCCATGCCTCCCAAGATAAACATAGGTTACAAAGTGTCCGATTGTGTACTGGTTTGGAATAATAAATACCAGCCATGACAGAATAACTGTCTAGAGCAGTGTTTCCCAACCTTGTGCCTCCAGCTGTTTTTGAACTACAACTCCCATCATCCCTGACTAGCAAGACCAGTGGCAAGGGATGATGGGAATTGTAGTCCAAGAACAGCTGGAGGCACAAGGTTGGGAAACACTGGTCTAGAGGAAGCAGAATTAGCTGTGCAAGGCTCTGGATCAGGAGTTCACATTTGTTAGCTTGACTTTACTAGCCGGTAATAAATAATGCCTAACACCAACCCCCATAGCCCTGTAGCACACACAAAGGGGTTTGGGGAAGAGGTGCTGAATTTTCTCATTTGCACTAGTATATGGGGAAGGGATGCGGGTGGCGCTGTAGGTTAAACCACAGAGCCTAGGGCTTGTCGATCAGAAGGTTGGCAGTTCGAATCCCCGCGACGGGGTGAGCTCCCATTGCTCAGTCCCTGCTCCTGCCAACCTAGCAGTTCGAAAGCACGTCAAAGTGCAAGTAGATAAATAGGTACCACTCTGGTGGGAAGGTAAACGGTGTTTACGTGCACTGCTCTGCTTCACCAGAAGCGGCTTAGTCATGCTGGCCACATGACCCGGAAGCTGTACGCCAGCTCCCTCGGCCAATAAAGCAAGATGAGCTCACCAGAGTCGGTCACGACTAGACCTATGGTCAGGGGTCCCTTTACCTTTACCATGGGGAAGGTAAGAAACTGAAGCAGTGCTCCCTCTTGCCACTGCTCAGAAGAGATGCCTGTGTTTTACTTTCTCCAGACTGGGATCTCAAGTGACAGCTCCAGGCAGGGAAAGGGTCTTTGTACTGCAGGCATCCTGTTCCCCAAAGAGCTAGAGTCATTCGGTGCCAGTAGGCTGGCAAGCCTATTTGTGGATACTTCCTGGTGCAACTGTAAAGTCTCACATTGGTGTTTTGTAGTGGTGAGAGCTGGTTTCCCCTTTGTTTTCTGCTTGTACTTCCTAAAATGGCTTTGGAGGGAGACACAGCAAGGTTACACGAAGGAGAAGAAAACTTTTCCTCTACTGCTTCACGTATACCTCCCTCTCTTTCCCCAACATGAAGGGCGACGGATGTGGATTAGTGACTTAGATTAGGTCATGGGCTTGGCCCATCCTTACCCACACATGCACACTATCACTCAAAGTTGCTTGATACTAAACAAATAGCTAACAAGTAATGTCAAGGGATGTTGCAGCGACAGTTCAAACCTGCTCACATGATCTGCCCCTTGTCATTTGCAGTTTTTGTGCGTCTGGCATTTTGAAAGGTCATCCATCAAAGATGCTCTGAAAGAAAGTGCATTCCTGAGCCCTCTGGGTAAAGAGAAGGGGAACAAGAGAGTGTGGACATTAAAATTCTCACAATTGATCTTGTATTGCAGGGATCCCACCGCAATGCAGTGCTACTGTAGTCTCACGAGAGTGGATGCTGGACAGTATTGCATGCTATCAACGCCAGGCATTTGACGAATACATTGTGCAACAGGTGTGAAAGGATGGTCTTTTGAACACAGAATCTTCAGGAAAGGATTTCTGTGGAACTTTTGTGAAAGGCTTCCTCACAGACAGTGTGGTTTCACTTGCGAGATAATATTTCAGTTGGCATGAAAACACCCCGTTGCCCGCCAAAGGCAGAACTTAAAACTGTGATACTTCTATCTTTGCCGTCGTGAGCCAAGCAATAATGTGTTCTTCTGTGCTGTTGCAGATGCATTATTTACTATCCAATTGCTGCCTTGTTTGGGAGACTTTTCTCTTCGTGTCTTGGAGATGTAATCGTTTGAAAGAGTTATATGGATCTGAGAGCTTCAATTAACTCAGGAGGATGGCAGTATTTTATCTGCTTGTTTAATGGGGTAGGGTGTTCACATACAAAGATGCACTTATGCTGGAATACTGGCATAGCAACATCTAATAAGAAGCACTGTCAGACTGGAGATGGCACACACAAAAAACCACTTCAATGGGCCTCCGGAATCATAAGGAAGTATGTCCCAAGTCAAATATTTGTTTTGCTCAAAGTAAATAAATCTAGCATCTCTCTAGCAAGTTAAATGCAAACAGGTTTTGATCATTATATTCCTGGATCCACAGAAGACCCAGCCATTATTTTTGGATTAGGGTATATGATCAGCCTACTTCTTCCATGTACCATGGGACAAAGCACCCATTTTTTAAAAACGTGCTGACTTAGTTCCCACAAGTATGGAAAAGTGCCTTTGAAACAACAGAATATTTACCACTTCTTATTGTCAAGCAAACTGAGATCCATAAATAAAATTTGCTTGTTTACAGTTAAAAGAGGGGTAGAACCCATCATGTTATTTTCTTTTTCAATCCCCCCCCCCCCCCCAGTTAGCTTTGAAAGAGTTTTACATTGCATAATGCATTTGGAGCAATCCTTCAATGTTCTGCAATTCTAAAAGCAAATAAGTCAGGTGCAGGTTTTGCTCACTCGAACACTTCTGTGAGAGTCAGTTCTGACACAGAGCTGTAATTTTCCCTTTTGGAATTTGTATTTCACCGATACCTACAAATATGGCTTAGTAGAAGAACAAAAAAATATTCTAAAACTGTAAAACAGCACATTGTACAGAGTGCCATAAACCTATGACAAAACAGACCACAGCAAGAAATAAAAATGGTTCCAGTGGAAGAAAGTAGCAGGATTTATTTATTTTTTTATATGAAAAGTCACCACTCCATTCCTGCACAGGTTTTATCTGGCATGTAAGATCTGTGTAGAGCAGGTCCCCTTCTTGAGAGGAGGATGGGATTCTTAAAGGTAAAGGCACTACCATGAGATCCAAACATTCGCTTGCCCACCCTGTGCAGCAGGAGAAGTAATCTACAGAAAAGACAGTTCTCACTTGCTCAGGTCCAAGCAGAATGAGAGCCCTGCCTTCCCTCCTCATTCCTAGAAGGGGACAGGACAGTGATGATGGAAGAAAGACTTGCTAGCTGCATCCTCACCTTGCTAGCCTACTCTCGTTTCTTTACTTCCAAGGATAAGAATGGGCTCGCTCAGAAGCATATTTTACAGTGTGTTGTTTGTTTTAATATTTTAAATATTTCATGGTAGCTTTTTGTTGGCATTCTGTTTTTGCTAAGTTTGCCAGCTACCCTGAGGCTCTGGATCCAGCGGTTTTATGTTTTCAAATAATGTGAGCAAAGGAAACTTGCATTCTGCCAGCATGGAAGCATGCTTAGGATTGCTGCTCCCTCCACATCCAAGCCTGAAGAAGCAACACAACATTTAAGCCTCCTATAGCAAAAGAGCCTTGGGGCAACCTTACAAAAACACAACGAATCTGCCTGCACTGTACAATTTCAGTATCAATCACTTAGGTCCAAGAATCTTTTTTTAATCGATCTCTATGTGCATAGACACAGGCTACAGAGTAGGGGTGTGGTATTTAATTGATAAACAAGTTTGATGGGTTGGCTAAAATGGTGCACGTTTTAATTAGGCAGATGGTTTTTTAAAATGTATTTTTTTTCATATAAATTTTTATTAATTTTCCAGCACAGTTGTACAATTTTATCCAAATTTTAACAAATTACTCTTTTTGGACTTCCTTCAGTTTCTCTGGTAATCATCCGTAATTACTCTTCAATACGCATTTCCTTCAATGTATTGCCATTTAACTTCCCTCCCTTTTCTATTTCTTTTTAACAATACGTCTTAACTTTTACAGTGCTTCTTGAAACCCCACTAGCGTTGTTTGCACATCACATACCTTTTTCAGATAATCTACAAACTTTCCCCAATCTTTGATGAACTTTTGGTTTTGAACATATCTTATTTTCCCAGTCAATTTGTCCAGTTCCGCATAGTCCGTCAATTTCATTCTCCATTCTTGAATCGTCGGTATTTCCTGTTGTTTCCATTTCTGGGCCAATAAAGTTCTTGCTGCCGTAACTGCATACTGAAATAATTTACAGTCTTTTCTTCTTATTTCTTTTCCTGTGATCCCTAAAAGAAAGACTTCTGGTTTCTTAAAATGTAATTTTTAATGCATGTGTTTATATTTTTAAAAAGTCACATGGCAAGCACTTTTTTTTTCTGAAGTGGCAGAGTCCACCCAAGGCCTGGGAGGTGGAAGGTCCAGCTAGCCGTCTGGGATCAGTGAGGACACGCCCAGTATGATAACTGAAAGCAGAGAGTGTCCATTGTAGACAGATGACTGTAAAGGAACACAAATGGAGCCTTAGTTCCAGATGGCTCCACATCGGCCCTGACTATCCTTCTCATGCTCTAACCTTCATGGATGAGGTCTGGCAGTCCTTAAAGGGACAGGCCTAGAGCCTAGAGCATATCCCCTTATCGGCTTCTCTCCTAGTTCCTGCCTTGTGTTTCCCTGTACAGGTAAGCAGGTATTGTGGAAGCTGTCTTCTCTCAGGAATGGGGAACCTGTGGTCCTGGAGATACTGTTGGGCTATATCACCTTGACCACTGGCCATGTTGGTTGGGACTGATGGGAGTCTGATACCTGGAGAACTGCGGGTTTCCTATTCCTGTCTTTAAAATATTATGCCTCTTATTGCTTATGTACACTTCTTGCTTCAGGAGCATTATGTTTACCCGTACACACATAGATACAGCATTAATTGATCAACTAAGATGGCTGCTCTGTGCACGCTATCTTGGGAGTTAGGTGCCATTGAGGACAACAGATTTGCTTAACTAGATGATGGCCTTAACATGCCATATGTAGTGGGTCTTACAGAGTACAAACATTGAAAAATAGTAAACAATTATTTGCAAAAGCTCATTGATTTATTTTTCTCTGTTTATTGCTTTCCTTCTTTAACCATTGCACCACCATTGATTTGAACCACAAACCTTTAAGCAGGTTCGTCACCTGTAGCCCTTCAGATATGGGACTCTCATCAACTCCAGCCAACATGGCTGGCAGTCAGGGAAGATGGGGTATACCACTCTTTCTAGAGAGCCCCCGTTTTTCCACCTCTTATTTAAAATAAATGAAAGTCACCCCCCTCACCAAAGCCACAGTCATGTATCCTGCCCCTAGACCAGGTAGGTCCAGAATGCAGCAGCTAGACTGGTAACTGGGAGCGGCCACCAAGACCACATAACACCAGTCTTGAAAGACCTACGCTGGCTCCCAGTACGTTTCTGAGCACAATTCAAAGTGTTGGTGGTGACCTTTGAAGCCCTAAACAGCCTTGATCCAGTATACCTGGAGGAGCGTCTCCACCCCCATCCTTCTACCCAGACACTGAGGTCCAGCTCTGAGGGCCTTCTGGCGGTTCCCTCACTGTGAGAAGCCAAGTTACAGGGAACCAGGCAGAGGGCCTTCTTGGTAGTGGCACCTGCCCTGTGGAACGTCCTCCCACCAGATGTCAAAGAGAAAAACAACTGCCAGACTTTTAGAAGACATCTGAAGGCAGCCCTGTTTAGGGAAGCTTTTAATGTTTAATAGGTTATTGTATTTTAGTGTTCTGTTGGAAGCCACCCAGAGTGGCTGGGGAAACCCAGCCAGATGGGCGGGGTATAAATAATAAATTATTATTAAATGTGTGGCTGAGGATTGCATGCGGCCCTCAGTGCCTTTTTGGGTGGCCCTTGGCAACATTTGACACCCTTACACTGCCTTCCCAAAGCCAGGTAAGCGAGGCACTGGGCTTTGGGATAGAGGAAGGCTGTCTGTCTGAAGGCTCTGACAGAGTCCTAGGGTCCTTCCACCTACTTCCCAAAGCCAGACATCTCTCTTATGTTCCCCAGCACCCTGGGCATGGAAAGGCAATGTGCAGCCCCTGGGTGCCATGCCAAAGTACTCCTGCAGCCCTTTTGGTATGAAAAGTTGAGCCGCGCTGCCCTAGACTGTTCCGTTACGCTTCAGGTTGCAAGTGCAACTGTTCTCCAACGTTTCCCGCGGAAGGAGAAAGAGATGTGAAGTGGCCATTTCGTAAATGTAAAATGGCACTTGCGGTGATGGATTTGTCTGCCATTGGTTCCATTGGAACAAGAAGCAGATGCATCATTGCGTGTTTGACGCCCGCATAATGAAGGCAGATACTGCCTCACAAGAACTCATTAGCAAGCAGCAGAATCCGTAGCCCGATTGCATCAAGATTGTCCCCATCCACTGCCAAGAGCTGCAACAACATTTTTAACTGTCAAGTCAACCTCACCTTCTGACTGACAGCTTGCTTATCTCCAAAGTCCACATTGGCTTCTGTTATCTGCCTTCCAGGAGATTATAGCTATCTGGGAAATGTTACCCAGGTAACATCAGGAAGCTGCCAACATGCCCCCATAGGAGGCACTGTGAAATTATCTCTCTGGAGAGGTGAGCAGGGATGCAACGCCTTTGGAAAGGTAGTTGCAGCCAAGGCTGTGAAGGGGAACAAAAAAAGATCATTGCATTGCACTTCATCATCATCATCATCATCATCATCAAATAATTTTATTTATGCCCCGCCCTTCCCAGCCAGGGCCGGGCTCAGAGCGGCTAACACCAAATGCAAAATTACAATAAAACGTAATAGAAAAAACCCACAGTTAATTAAAAGACTGCTTAAAATACAACTTAAAATGCAGCCTCATCTTAGTTTGTTGTTGTTGTTTAGTCGTTTAGTCGTGTCCGACTCTTCGTGACCCCCTGGACCAGAGCACACCAGGCACTTCTGTCTTCCACTGCCTCCCGCAGTTTGGTCAGACTCATGTTTGTAGCTTCAAGAACACTGTCCCACCATCTCGTCCTCTGTCGTCCCATTCTCCTGGTGCCCTCCATCTTTCCCAACATCAGGGTCTTTTCCAGGGAGTCTTCTCTTCTTATGAGGTGGCCAAAGTATTGGAGCCTCAGCTTCAGGATCTGTCCTTCCAGTGAGCACTCAGGGCTGATTTCCTTCAGAATGGATAGGTTTGAGTCGATATGATGGTCATCCGAACTGAATTCGCCCATTCCCGTCCATTTTAGTTCACTGATGCCCAGTATGTCAGTATTTATTCTTGCCATCTCATCTTAGTAGTAGCCCATAAAGCAACACCATAAAGGGAAGAAACATCAGATATTCACCCGAGCCAGCTATCCATGCTGGTCCTACATGGGCCAGCAAAAAAGCCAAGGGAAAATTTATATACCAAATCCCATATAAGGGGTCAGAGTGAGTCTAAGCCGAAGGCCAGGAGAAACAGCTCCATCTTGCAGGCCCTGCAGAAAGATGTCAAATCCCGCAGGGCCCTGGTCTCTTGTGACACAGCATTCCACCAAGTCGGGGCCAGTGCTGAAAAGGCCCTGGCCCTAGTTGAGACCAATCCAACCTCCTTGAGGCTCAGGACCTCCAAAGTGTTGTTATTTATGGACCTTAAGGGCCTCCAGGGGGCATATCAGCAGAGGCAGTCCCGTAGGTACGAGGGTCCTAGGCCACATAGGGCTTTAAAGGTCAAAACCAGCACCTTAAACCTGACCCTGTACTCCACCGGGAGCCAGTGCAGCTGGTATAGCACCGGGTGAATGTGATCCCGCAGCAAGGACCCCGTAAGGAGCCTCGCCGCTGCATTCTGTACCCGCTGGAGTTTCTGGGTCAGCTTCAAGGCAGCCCCTACTTGGAATTCAGGCCTTGGCTTTTCTGTAGGAGAGTCATATTAATATCCATTTTCATATTGAAACAAAATAAATAAAAAAATCCATCCAGTAGCACCTTAGAGACCAACTAAGTTTGTTATTGGTATGAGCTTTTGTGTGCATGCACACTTCTTCATATACAGATACAGATATCAGAAGAAGTGTGAATGCACACGAAAACTCATACCAATAACAAACTTAGCTGGTCTCTAAGGTGCTACTGGAAGGAATTTTTTTATTTTGTTTCGACTATGGCAGACCAACACGGCTACCTACCTGTAACTAGAACTATGGGTGCAAAGGCTTTCCAAATCCCCAGGATTCATTGACAAGGGCTAAACCAGTTTGTCTGTAATACAGGCACTGTTTCAGCTGCTCTGTCACCCAGTAAACCACTGTACCAAAGTCATTGTTTGTTGTACAAAACTCACATATACACGCACAAAACTCACATATTGGTACATTAGTAACAGATATGACCTCCATTATTTTTAAGCAGCATTTGAACACAGTTTGGCATGGAGTCTACTAGTTTCGAACAGTCACTGAGGGGACTTTTGCATATAGCCCACAAATTCTCCATGGGATATACGTCCGGGGAATTCCCTGACCAATCAAGTACCTGTATTTGCTGCTCTGTCATGAATTTATTCACCACTTTCGATGTGTGACAGGGGGCTAGGTCCTGCTGCAATATCCCAGTACTGTCAGGACACCTCTTTTCCAGCTCTGGAATAACTCTCTTTCGTAGAACCTCAATATATTGTGGCGAGCGCATCATTCCTTCTATTGGCTGCAGGCTTCCAACATTGTAATAACTGAAGCATCCTCAAAACATCTTCTTTTGTGGGTGCTTGACAGACTGATCAATGTGGCATAGAAGACATGCTTTGTTTCAATTAATTTGCAGGAGGGTATATTTTATCCAAGGGACGCGGGTGGTGCTGTGGGTAAAACCTCAGCGCCTAGGACTTGCCAATTGTCAGGTCGGCGGTTCAAATCCCCGCAGCGGGGTGCGCTCCCGTTGCTCGGTCCCAGCGCCTGCCAACCTAGCAGTTCGAAAGCACCCCCGGGTGCAAGTAGATAAATAGGGACCGCTTACTAGCGGGAAGGTAAAACGGCGTTTCTGTGTGTGGCTCTGGCTCGCCAGAGCAGCTTCGTCACGCTGGCCACGTGACCCGGAAGTCTCTTTGGACAGCGCTGGCCCCCGGCCTCTTAAGCGAGATGGGCGCGCAACCCCAGAGTTGGACACGACTGGCCCGTACGGGCAGGGGTACCTTTACCTTTACCTTTACATTTTCTCCACAGTTTTGCCACTGTTGCCTACTATTGTAAGAGAACCTGTGGTAAACCTTGGCAGAGAGGAAAACAAACCAAAAAACCAGCAACCCATGTTTTCAGTGTGAAAGGGTCTTCTTACTGCTTATGCTGGTCACCAGTCCCTGAGACAAGTCTGGGTCTTTAAAAATAGGTTCGGAAGGGACAGTTCCGCTCCATGCTTGTCTGACTGGAGGATAGTGAAGGGAACATAGGTGCTGGAGATGCAAAGAGGTTGAGGGCACAATCTTTCATATGTGGTGGTCTTGTAAAACAGGGAAAGAGTATTGGGAAATGATACATCATGAATCGGGAAAATGTTCAAAAGTAACCCCCCCCCCAAAAAAAACCTGAGCCCTTTCTGTTGGGGATAATCCAGACTGAAATTCCCAGGTGTCAAAAAAGGTTATTTATGTATGCCACTACTGTGGCTCGTGTTTTGTTAGCCCCAAAATGGGAAACGAGCGAGGTCCCAACCATAGAAGAATGGCAGCTTAAGTTGACAGAATATGTGCAGCTTGCAGACTTAACATATAGAATAAGAGAACAAGAAGAACATAAATTTAGAGAAGACTGGAAAACGTTTGTTGAATATATGGGAAATAACTGTGTACAACTGAAAACGCTGGCAGCATTAAGATAAATTCAACAGTGTAAATAAGTTTTGAAGGATGTAATAATGGAATACAGAATGGTATAGTTTTTGTAAAATATGCAGGGATTTATGATATGCAAAATGAACCATGGAAAAAGAAGATGTCACTGATAGCTTAAGGATGTAAAAAAATGAGTACTTTAAATTGTAAAACAGTAAATTTAATAGAAATTATATATATATAAAAGAGAAGGGAACATAGGAGCCAACTCCTACGGGCCGATACTTCAAACAAAAAATATTTGAGGGGCCCAACCCCCCCAAAAAAAGTTAATGGGCATTGCCATTCAGTTGGTATGTGTGTGCTGCGTCATGTGATTGATTATGCAGGGTGGGGCTTACCTGCCCCCCCATATTTTATTCAAGTTGGCACCCCTGGAAGGGAATGTGTGTATAAACTAGCCTACAGTACAAATGCAAAATGATGCAGAGCCTGAGCTAGATGTACAGGGAACCAGGCAGAGGGCCTTCTCGTTGGTGGCGCCCTCCCTGTGAAACGCCCTCCCATCAGATGTCAAGGAGATGAGTAACTAACTTTTAGGAGACAAGTGAAGGCAGCCCTGTATACGGAAGCTTTTTAAGGTCTAATGCAGGGGTCAGCAACCTTTTTCAGCTGCGGGCTGGTCCACCGTCCCTGAGACCATGTGGTGGGCCGGACTATATATTTGGGGGGGGGGGATGAACAAATTCTTGGTGTGATGGCCTGGGAATCTGATTCAGAGGCTGAATCTGAGGAATCCCAGCCTGCACAGGAGTCCCCGCCTCCAGGGCCGGCTGAGCTGGGGCTGGGGCCTGAGCCTGAAGGGTCCTCACCTGTGCCGGATCCTCAGGAGCAGACACCAGCTGAATCCGCTCTGGCTCCGGAGGTGATAGGTGATAGAGGACCCATTGCCTGCAGGTGCTCCTCTCCCAGTCCTGTCAGGGGAAGGTGATGTTGCCTCTGGGTCCAGTAACCCTCCAGCCTCTCCTGAGCTTCAGAGGCTCAGGGCAGAGAGGCGGAGGGAACTAAGTTCTCACAGGAGGAGTGCTCGCCTCCAGGCCAGGAGAGGCGAGTCACCTGTGGACCGGGGCCGCCCTATGCCTCAGAGGACATAAAGGCCAGCCAGCCCAGTCCCAGGTTGCGGGAGCAACATCTTTGGTTACCTGTTCCTGCCGGCACCCTGTCCTGCTTTCTGCCAGAGTTCCTGACCACGCCTGACTCCCTGCCTTGGACCCCGCTTCAGCCTCGGACCGGACACAGACCATGCCGCACGGTACCCCCCCCCCCCCGGACCAGCATACCTATGCCCCACAAATAACCCAGAGATGCATTTTAAATAAAAGCACACATTCTACTCATGTAAAAACATGCTGATTCCCAGACTGTCCATGGGCCGGATTGAGAAGGCCATTGGGCCGCATCTGGTCCACGGGCCTTAGGTTGCCTACCCCTGGTCTAATGTTTTGTTATGTTTTTATACACTCTGGAAGCCGCCCAGAGTAGCTGGGGCGACCGAGTCAGATGTTTGGTAGGATTCCTTCTGCATCTAGATCCAAAAAAATAACAAATGGTTATGTTGTTTGTATGTCTTTCTTGCCAAAGGTCCATCAGAGCCACAACGCCAGCCCCCCTCACCTTAAGAAACCAGTGCCAAGGAACCATTTCTGACACATTTGAAGCAATGATAACAAAGACAGCTTCTGACTATGCACTTGGAATGTGTAGACACCCCCCCAAAAAAAATCACCAGATCTATAGCTTACCCCCTCACAGAGCTACAGTTCACAGCACCCTTAACCAACTACAATTCCCAATATTCTTTGGGTGGAAAATGTGATTTACATGTGTGATGTGTGTGCAGTCAGTGTCATCTCCCAGCTGCTTTTCCGCTTGGGAACCCTGTTTTCAAATATTTGAGCCGGAGGGCGGAGATTTCAGCCCTAGGCAATATGCCTGGCAGGCAGACTCGAGTCTCAACACACTTCCTCTTAGACATGAAGCCCTGGGGCCCAGGGACTGTCACTACTGAGTGTATGAACTGTCTCACAAACCAGGACCACGTTCTAGGGAAAGCAGAATTCCCAGATGGAGCCCTCGCTGCTCATTCTTCTGGGAAGGATGTATTATTCATTATTTTTATTTTATTTTATTAACTGAATTTATGTAGCCACCCCACAAGCATAAGCTCTGTGGGCGGCTCACAAAACAAACGCATCAATTAAAACGCAATATAAAACAGTAAACGAATTAAAAGCTGAAAGGCTCGGAAGCCTCAGTAAAAGTCTGCCCGTAAATGTTACGGTCAGGTAGCTGGGGGATAAAGTGGCTGTGCAATTCAGCTGGTAAATTAAATGGCCTCTGGGTTCTTCCAATTCATTTTTCTAGCATTACAGTTTTGAATGTAAAGATCGGTTAATTTGCAAAGCTTTAGTGGAGGAGGAATGGAGCTCCAGGACTTTCTCTCTCTCTTTTTTTTAAGAGCAGGGGGTAATTGACAGAACCTCCCTGCTCTGGCAAGTAAATGAAGTGATGCTAATGAAGCTTTCAAATTTGTTTGTGACAGATTAGAACAGAGGAAGGCGGAGAATGTGGAGCATCCTCTGAGCAAAGTCTCTTTTCCTTTCCTTTGATGGGGCTTCTAATTCTTGATGGTGTGAATAGTAACACATCTTTGCAAGATGGTTAGCATTTCCAATTAAAAGTTAAAGGATACATTTCAGGCTGCGGTAGATTCATTTGTTAAAAGTTCTCCGCGTTTCACAAGTTGAACCCTTTTAGTCGGAAGTCAGCAGAACGGGATTCAATGGTGCTTGCTCCTAGGAAACCATTTAGCGGGTTGCAATCAGGCTGATCCCAATAAATTGGGCATTATGCTGTATATAGCTGCTGTGTGTGTTTGTCGACTCTCCTTGGGGGCATGGCTGTGGGTGTTGTTCCTGATAGCTACTGTCAGGCGACTAGCCACAATGGATATTGTTGCATGCGTTGTGGTCTAAACCACTGAGGCTCTTGGGCCTACCAATCGGAAGGTTGGCTGTTCAAATACCCGCAACAGGGTGAGCTCCTATCGCTCCATCCCAGCTCCTGCCAACCTAGCAGTTCGAAAGCATGCCATGCCCCCAATACAGTGGTACCTTGGGTTACAGACGCTTCAGGTTACAGACGCTTCAGGTTACAGACTCCGCTAACCCAGAAATAGTACCTCGGGTTAAGAACTTTGCTTCAGGATGAGAACAGAAATCGTGCGGCGGCAGCGGGAGACCCCATTAGCTAAAGTGGTGCTTCAGGTTAAGAACAGTTTCGGGTCAAGAACGGACCTCCAGAATGAATTAAGTACTTAACCCGAGGTACCGCTGTAGATAAATAGCTACTGCTATGGCAGGAAGGTACATGGCATTTCCGTGTGCTCTGGTTTCCGTCACGGTGTCCCGTTGTGCCAGAAGCGGTTTAGCCATGCCACATGACCTAGAAAGCTGTCTGTGGACAAAAGCCGGCTACCTCGGCCTGAAAGTGAGATGAGTGCTGTAACCCCAGAGTCGTCCACGACTGGACCTAACGGTCAGGGGTCCCTTTACCTTTACCTTTAACCAACTCCTGCCTTATCCTCAAAAGTCATTTGCCAGGAGTGGTGGAAGGGTGTAAAAATACCTCTACAAAACAGCTTCTATATTTCCTCTCCACCCCCAACACATGGATAGGTAAGCTGCATTCTGTCACATTGGAGCTGGCTTTGGCGGCCCACCCAGCCTCTGGGCACTCAGCGCCAGCCAGAGTGCGTGCGCCAGACTAGCAGCAAGTAATGAAACAGTCCCATCTCTCCGTGAGTGACAGCCACCTGGGCATCCTGCCCCGGCAGCATGTGCCACAAATAGGGAGTGCGTGGGCAGAAGTGCTCAAGGGGGTACAGATGTACCAGGCTTCCAGCCAGCAGAGGTGGGGCAGAAAGTCTTGAGAATTAGGGAGGGAGGGTGTGTCTGCCCTTCAGCAACTCTCCTTGATTACCCCCCTTTTTTTGCCAACCTGTCAACATGTTTTGTTGGACCAACTTACATTTATCTAAGGGTTGGAAGCTTTTGAGTTTTAAATAACTCTTTATTGTGCAGAGTTCTGTGAAAGCTGAAGGCATACTCTAAGCTGGTCAGTTAACAAGACTCCTTTGCATTCCCTATCGCTTTGGTCCAGTATAGCAAAAGGTAAAGGAGCCCTGGACAGTTAAGTCCAGTCAAAGGTGACTATGGGGTTACAGTGCTCATCTCGCTTTCAGGCCGAGGGAGCCAGCGTTTGTCCACAGACAGTTTTCCAAGTCATGTGGCCAGCAGGACTAAACCATTTCTGGTGCAATGGAACACCATGACAGAAGCCAAAACACACGGAAATGCTGTTTACCTTCCCACCAGAGTGGTACCTATTTATCTACTTGCACTGGAGTGCTTTTGAACAACTAGGTTGTCAGGAGCTGGGACCAAGCAACGGGAACTCACCCCGTCACGGAGATTTGAACTGCTGACCTTCCAATCAGCAAGCCCAAAAGGCTCAGTGGTTTAGACCACATTGCCACCCACATCTAGGAACTAGGAATAAAGGGTGAGTAACCAACTCCTGGGGATGCAGGTGGCATTGTGGGTTAAACCACAGAGCCTAGGGCTTGCCGATCAGAAGGTCAGCAGTTCGAATCCCTGCGACGGGGTGAGCTCCCGTTGCTCGGTCCCTGCTCCTGACAACCTAGCAGTTCGAAAGCACGTCAAAAGTGCAAGTAGATAAATAGGTACCACTCTGGTGGGAAGGTAAACGGCATTTCCGTGTGCTGCTCTGGTTTGCCAGAAGCGGCTTAGTCATGCTGGCCACATGACCCGGAAGCTGTACACCAGCTCCCTCGGCCAATAAAGCGAGATGAGCGCCGCAACCCCAGAGTCGGCCACGACTGGACCTAATGATCAGGGGTCCCTTTACCTTTACCTTTAAGGTAAGGTTCTAGAAAAGGGACGCGGGTGGCGCTGTGGGTAAAAGCCTCGGCGCCTAGGGCTTGCCGATCGAAAGGTCGGCGGTTCGAATCCCTGCGGCGGGGTGCGCTCCCGTCGTTCGGTCCCAGCGCCTGCCAACCTAGCAGTTCGAAAGCACCCCCGGGTGCAAGTAGACAAATAGGGCGTTTCCGTGTGCGGCTCTGGCTCGCCAGAGCAGCGATGTCACGCTGGCCACGTGACCCGGAAGTGTCTCCGGACAGCGCTGGCCCCCGGCCTATAGAGTGAGATGGGCGCACCAACCCCAGAGTCTGTCAAGACTGGCCCGTACGGGCAGGGGTACCTTTACCTTTAGCTTTTAAGGTTCTAGAAAGGCTGTTCTGAACTCCACAACTCATCTGGGCTTTGCTACGTGCACATTGAGCTGTCTGTGAATGTTGTGACCCATCCATGCAAGTACTGTGAAGTTGTATATATACATTGGAGGAGAATTAAGTAGTACCACTGTTTTTTCTTCTTAAGAACAGAGGTGCACGTCCCTGCCGCCCCAGGTCCTCAGCCGACCCTTTGCTGAGTTGGCCAATGTTTTTTGAGTCTCCACTCCTAAGAGCCAGCATGCGCCAGAAGCATGCAATCTCTAATGGACGGTTGCTGTGCACGGAACTAGCACATTTCCCCTCCTAGGGTGAGTCTGCCCATTAAAACCACCTCTGTTTGGGGCCCTCTGGCATTTGGCAGAGCAGCCCATCTCAGTCCTGTGTTAAGCCAGCTGGCCCTGGGTGAGGTAGTAAGCAACTGGTGTATTAGCCCAGTGGCATGTTAAAAAGAGATGCTTCCTAGCAACTCGGCTGCCCGTTGCTTTTTCATGGAAGAACGTCCTTGCACAACAGGAAGAAATCAACAACCAAAGCCTTTCCCACCGCGATATCTCAATGCCTGGGAGCAAGGGGGAGGAGGGATGTTCACCTGCTGACACCTGTCTGTACTACTGCTGTTCAAAGCACAGAGCTGCAGCCCTTAAAAATAAGGGCAAGTGACCATTACAGCTACTTACCCTTAAGTAAAGGTAAAGGGACCCTTGACCATTAGGTCCTGTCGTGACCGACTCTGGGGTTGCGGCGCTCATCTCGCTTTAGTGGCCTAGGGAGCTGGCGTACAGCTTCCAGGTCATGTGGCCAGCAGGACTAAGCCGCTTCTGGCGAACCAGAGCAGCGCACGGAAATGCCGTTTACCTTCCTGCCGGAGCGGTACCTATTTATCTACTTGTACTTTGACGTGCTTTCGAACTGCTAGGTTGGCAGGAGCAGGGACCAAGCAACGAGAGCTCACCCCCTTGCGGGGATTCAAACCACCGACCTTCTGATCGGCAAGTCCTAGGCTATGTGGTTTAACCCACAGCGCCACCCGTGTCCCACCTACCCTAATTGGAGTCCAGTATCAAGGGTGGGTAGGCACAGGCCCCCCAGCCCACATGTTCAGTGTGTCAGATATGATGGGAATTGAGATGTAGTCTAACAACATCTGGACAGAGCCATGTTGGCTATCCCTGATATAAATCAACAGTACCTGGAGTCCCACAGCTTTTCCATCCCTGCTCTAGCCCAATTGAAGTTGGCTCTCCAGGGCCTCGTGATTTGAAGGGTCTGCCCCTGCTTCTCCTTCTAGCCAGAGATGCCAAGGATTAGCACCTTCTGCATGTAAGTTGTGTCCTGTGCGTCGTAAGCTATGCCCTGCTTGGGCAGTGTGCTTGAGTGGGCTGTGGCCTGTCAACTCCAGTCACTCTTGAATAAGACTGATTATCTGGACCCATTGCAAGAGAGGTCCAGGCGATGGTTTGGCACCAAGTCCATTTGGGCTGGCTAGATGGATTATCCGTGAGATAGAGAAGAACGTGGAGAGTGTGGCCCTGTTCATTCTCCTGAGCTTCTTTACAGTTTTGGATGCTGTCAGAGACTGCCTCCAGGTCCCAGCTCACAGAGGACCAACGCTAGCCAGTAGAACTGTACAAAAGTCTTTATTGAAATATAGTTTCCATTTCCAAACCCTAGCGTGCGTCTCTACGTCTAGACCCTAGATCGGCGAAGCTCCATCTGAGTCTCCGCCCCCTGTACACCAGCTTAAGACTCTAGCCTTACCCCACCTCTTGCGTCTCTCCTTTCGCCTCTGGGTCCTACCACCCCCCGGGGTCCCTTCCTTCCTGGACGCTTCGGATGCGGACCCCTCGGACTCCTCCCCCTCCTTTCGGCGGGCTTTAGGACCTGGCTCCCTTTCCGGGCTGCTCATTGCGCCACCCTCTTGTACATTTGAACTTGGCGCGCGCGCGCTGTCTCCGACCCTCCTTTCGACCGTTTCCTCGCTCTCTGACGCAGGCGTGGCCAACCCCGACTCATGTCCTTCCGCTGACGGAGAGCTGCCTGGTGCCGATGCCTGGGACTCCTCCCCCCTACTGCTCTCCGGTGGGGAAGCTGGTCCCGATTTCCAGCTGCTGCTCTCTGAGTCCCCTCTGGCCCCTCCTTCCTGGGGTGTTCCCTTTGGCAACCCCCTAGCTCTGACCACGGGAGCCCCTTTCTGTGAATCCTCCGATTCGCTGGAGAGACTTAGAGACCTCGGGCGGCTATCATCGCTAACTTCTCCCTCGGATTCCTCCCCATCGGTCTCTAATCCCTCCCTTTCCTGCCCCTCTGCTCCTGAGCCCCTGACAGATGCTATCAACCTAAGTAGCTAGATGGGCTGAGTGGCTGTTTTCACCATATGGTGAAATTATGGTTCATTTCATAGTATATTATAGGTTAGTTTAAGAGTATAGAAACTCAGGGCTATACTACGGTGGGTTGCAGGGCTCTTTTTTGTCACCCATGCTATTCAACATATGCATGAAACCACAGAGGGAGGCTATTCAAGGAGATGAGATGATGTGTAATCAATATGCTGATGGCATCTAGTTCAACTCCTTTTCTTCACATTTAGGTGGGATGTTGAATGCTTATCTTTGATCAGGGAAGGAGATGATTGGATGAGGGCCCTGAGATTGAAGCTCAGTTCAGACAAGGCAGTTGATGAGTGGTCCATCCACGTTCACTGTCTAGGGCAGTGGCATCCTCTTAGATCTGGTCCTTCCTCTGGGTGAACAACTGGCTTCTGTGGCATTAAGTATTGTTATGAGTTAGCAGGTACCAGACTCCCCTTTGTTATGAGTTTCTGGGTGCCAGACACTGAACCCCTTAAGTTAAAATTTAAGCTAGGCCAGTTTCCAGAGGAGAAAATTGCCTGGGGTGATGGGCCATTAGGAGAACAAAAGAGAGGGGGCTCTGTGCTAGACAAGCCCCCCCCCTCAACCCAGAGTTACTTAGAAGACAAAGGCTGAGTTTGAAGGAGAGTTTTAGACCAGGAGTAATGTGAAATGGGAAGAAAAATGGTTGTGGGCTGTTAAAGGCTGCAATCTGGAGAGAGGGTCAGAGCACAATGGTTGATTTCTGTTTGAATCCAAGGCTGCAGCTATGGGAGAAGCTAAACCCGCTTGGGATGTTGATGCTGTGAACCCCTCTGTTACAGAAAGGGGGGGGCATGTCTTCTTCACCTTCTTCTTCGTTACAATATATCCATTTATTCCCAATTGTCAATGTCAAAAGGGACTAAAATCTATAAAATCCATAGAAAATCAACGTGCCAATTTGCTCAATTTCTCTAGGACTCCACACACCTCCCCTGTCCTCCATAATCCCTCAAGCAAGACCGTAATCCTGTCAAATCACTCTGCCAAACCTTTCCTCCGGGCAATGCCAGGTGACAGACTATGCATACATGGACCATTGTCTTCCCATCACCGGCACTCAGGAAGCGCTTATCTGTGCATATGTGTGTAAATAAACCATGTATTATAAAGACACCACAGTGCCTTGTTTTCAAAAGGAAACAAGAACCCTCTGCAATCTCGCACTGCTCAGAGATCGGGGTGACATGCAACAGTACATTTCACCAGGTGAGGCTGGTGCATTAAATCCAATCCCTCCTGGACAGGTAGTCTGGTAACACCTTGATTCGATGACATGGGTCTGCCTTTGAAGACTGCTTGCAAGCTTCCGTTTAAAATACAGTGACGACACAAAAGCTAACATCAGGCCAGGGAACCAGGGGCGGATGGAAGGTTGCACCCACTGCCTCCCAGGAAGACCATTACAGCCAGTAGGAGACCACAGCCAGATACACTTTTCCCTTCCCCTCCTTGCCAGAAAGTGCACTCTGCTCCAGACGCCTGTTCTTCCAGGACTGCAGAACCAAGACGAAGAAGGGCCCTATCTATCAGTTAGTGAGTGCTGGTTCAAGCAAGAACATTAGCAAAGGAAGGTGATCAGCCCAGCCTGAACTGGATAGCCATCCTTGTAGCTCTCCACTTTGTCCTGGTTGCTCTCCTCTGCCTCTTCCCCACTCCTTGTGTCTCTCTTGTTTTTTTGGTTTGCAAGGACATGTCTCTGCCTCAATTGATGTGAGATGCTCTGGGAGCCAATCATGGGCTAGAAAGCGGGATGAAAACACAGCAAGCAAGCAAATAAATCCATAGGCTCCCTGAACTGGGGAATTGTTTGGAGTTTATTTTTATTTTTAAATTTCTCAAGAGTTCCAGCCTACCCATGCATCCTTGCTGGTGCTCTGCACAGCATTTTGCACCCAAAGCCATTCCCAGCCTGTGCTTCTGAGGATCTGAAAAGTATGCCCTCTTCATATGCGAAGGCATAGTTTGCAGAAGGCATATTTTGTAGGGAATCCTCCTGCCAGTACGCAGCAGGAAAGCCACGCTGATGATCAAACACTGGACTAGGCAGGGAACCCAGGAAGCCTCGAGCCCCGGGAAGTCTTGGTCTGTTAAATAAGCACAGAGGCAATTGTCATAATGGTAAAGAGGTTAGATGGAACACCTTGCAGCAGGCTGCACTCAGAAATGGCTAAGCAGAATATTCTGCAGCGTGCGACAGAGATAGAAGCAATACATTGCGTGGAAATAGCTCAGTGTGTCTTAAGCAGCTGTTGCTGCAGCCGCCGCCACCGTGCCGTTCCTGCTCTCTCAGCCACAGCTGCTAATGAACTCCGTGCACTAAATAAATGCTCTCGTGCGCACCCTCCCTGGGAAATGTTGGGCTTGCAGCAGTGAAGGTTAGGAAAACGGTGCAATGCAGGCGGGCGTCAGATGCAGGGCCTGGTTAGCTGCACTTGTTCCACATTACGTCACCCTTTACACGGCAGCAGAAACCGGCTGAGTGTCTGGGTGGCAAGGCTGTGTGAGGATTTGGGGCCCAACAATGGCAGGATAGATGGGGTGGGTTGCATAAATTGTGTTTCACCCGTGTCATTAGCCAGCCAAACAAATCTGTCACTCGCTTTTACCTCTTGTTCTGTTCTTGTGTCTCTCTCTGTGTGAGAGAGAGTTCATCTCTCGGCAGCTTCATCATCAATCAATGGCTTTTATTCATGGCAAGACCACAGAAGTGCTGCGATGGGAGACAGCTGCACCTGTTGAACTTTGTGCTGCCGTGCAGCTGCCGAGCAGCGAGGAGCCTTGCACCAAGGGGGTGGTAAAGGTAAAGGTAAAGGGACCCTTGACCGTTAGGTCCAGTTACGGACGACTCTGGGGTTGCGGCGCTCATCTCGCTTTATTGGCTGAGAGAGCCGGCGTACAGCTTCTGGGTCATGTGGCCAGCATGACTAAGCCGCTTCTGGCGAACCAGAGCAGCGCACGGAAACGCCGTTTACCTTCCTGCCTGAGTGGTACCTATTTATCTACTTGCACTTTGACGCGCTTTCGAACTGCTAGGTTGGCAGGAGCAGGGACTGAGCAACGGGAGCTCACCCCGTCACAGGGATTCAAACTGCCGACCTTCTGATCAACAAGCCCTAGGCTCTGTGGTTTAACCCACAGTGCCACCCGCGTCCCCGTAAGGGGTGGTAAGCTACAGTAAATGGCCGGCACAAGACAACCTGCTCTAATAAGTCATCACAAACTTTAATTTCAGCTCTTGTGCTTGGAATGGCTTATTGATAGCTAAGTGTTGTGGAATTAGCTACAATTCAGGTAGATCTTTTTATACAGTTCGTTAAGGTGACTGCATTAAGCTTGGAAGCAAAGAGGTGGGGGGGGGAGTTCAAAATACAACTTTAAAAGTTTAAAAACTATTATGAGAAATACATACTTTTAAAAATCAGATTAAAAAATCTGCTGTGATCGAGAAACACAGTGTTTGCAGAGTTTGGGGGATTTGTTGTCAAAATTTTGTAGTTACAAAAATATTTGCAATTTGTAATTTTTTTGCAGATGCAGGGCCTGAGTGATGCAAAACTCACAGGACATTAAACTTTTTCTCCCACCCTCTTTGCTTCCTGCTCCCCCTTTCCATTTGCCAGGTCACCCCCACCTTTTTCTACACTGAACACATTAAGCTGCCTTGTCCTCAGTCAGACTTAGTCCATCTTTTTCAGACTTGCCTACTGCGCCTGGAAGCCGATCTCCATTGTCTCCTGCAACATGACACCACTTTCTGTCAGAGGTGGGGAACTCGGGCCCTCCAGATGTTGCTGAAACACAGCTCCCATCATTATGCTTTTCTAAAAAAGAACGCCTGCCCTCCCTGCTCTGCATAACCTTGCTTGCTTAGCTGAGAAACACCTGCAGCAAAGGCTGGTACCTTGGAAAGGCTATAAAGGAAGCTCTGGCCATTTGCAGTGCTTTGCAGGACTGGGCCTATTGAACCGAACCAAACCAAATAAATCCAACTAACAGTGCAGCAGCGGTACAACCTGGGGTCACCATGAGGAAGGCATTAGCACAGACCCTCCAAGTGTTCCTTTTTTTTCCAGGGACAGACCCGGATTTACAAAGCCATCCCAGGTTCTGATTTGATCCCAGAATATCCTGCTTTTCCTTGGGACCCGGGTGGCACTGTTCCTTAAAGGTACCCCTGCCCGTACAGGCCAGTCTTGACAGACTCTGGGGTTGGTGCGCCCATCTCACTCTATAGGCCAGGGGCCAGCGCTGTCCGGAGACACTGCCGGGTCACGTGGCCAGCGTGACGAAGCTGCTCTGGCGAGCCAGAGCCGCACACAGAAACGCCGTTTACCTTCCCGCTAGTAAGCGGTCCCTATTTATCTACTTGCACCCGGGGGTGCTTTCGAACTGCTAGGTTGGCAGGCGCTGGGACCGAGCAACGGGAGCGCACCCCGCCGCGGGGATTCGAACCGCCGACCTTTCGATCGGCAAGCCCTAGGCGCTGAGGCTTTTACCCACAGCGCCACCCGCGTCCCTCGGCACTGTTCCTTAGGACGTCCCTATTTTTATCAGAGAAATGTTGGAGGGTATGGGATTATGCGACACACAGACCCCGAGCTGAGGAGATAAGTAACCATACAACCTTTAGAAGGCATCTGAAGGCAGCCCTGTATAGGGAAGTTTTTTTATTGTATAATAGTTTGTTATGTTTTTATATACAGTGGTACCTCTGGTTACGAACTTACTTCGTTCCAGTGGTCCGTTCTTAACCTGAAACCGTTCTTAACCTGTGGTACCACTTTAGCTAATGGGGCCTCCTGCTGCCGCCGCGACACCACCAGCTCACAATTTCTGTTCTCATCCTGAGGTAAAGTTCTTAACCCGAGGTACAACAGTGGTACCTCGGGTTAAGTACTTAATTCGTTCCGGACGTCCGGACTTAACCTGAAACTGTTCTTAACCTGAAGCACCACTTTAGCTAATGGGGCCTCCTGCTGCTGCCGTGCCGCCGGAGCACGATTTCTGTTCTCATCCTGAAGCAAAGTTCTTAACCTGAAGCACTATTTCTGGGTTAGTGGAGTCTGTAACCTGAAGCGTATGTAATCCGAGGTACCACTGTACTTCCGTGTTAGTGGAGTCTGTAACCCAGAGTGTTTGTAATCTGAGGTGTTTGTATCCTGAGGTACCACTATATGTTGGAAGCCACCCAGAGTTGCTGGGGCAACCCAGGGCAGGGTATAAATAATACAATTTATTATTATTATTATTATTATTATTATTATTATTATTATTATTATTTTGGAAAAGGGCATCCCTATTTTCATCGGATAAATGTTGGAGGGTATGTTGGCAGAGGCAGAACAGAAGTTATTTCACACTTCAGGGTGCAAGCCTGCAGTCATGGATCGGGTCCCCCACCCCACTCCCAGGTGGGAGACAGGAGAAAGGTGGCTGTTGCATGCCAGGTTGGTAGAATCCTTTTCTTCTTCTTTTTCCTCCAGGCTCTGGTTAATGAGTATTTTCTCTGTGGAGTGGTTGGTAGCAGAGGGAAAGCTCCCTGGTTTCTGTTCCAGGGTCAGAGCACATTGGTGGAACCTGTAACACCCCGTTAAAAACACACACACAACAACAACAGCCAGGTGAGAGAGAGAGGTGGCTAGACCTCTCAATTGCCCCAGAACACCTGAAGCAACGAAAAGAATGATAGATTATATATAGACCAGTGGTGGCCAAACTTGGCCTTCCAGCTGTTTTGGGATTACAACTCCCACCATCCCTAGCTAACAGGACCAGTGGTCAGGGATGATGGGAATTGCAGTCCCAAAACAGCTGGCAGGCCAAATTTGGCCACCACTGATATAGACAGTGTCCCTTTGCACTTGAAGGTTTCTGCCTGTGCCTGTTTACCACTGGCGCCAACTCCGGCGGGCCCTGGGTGCCTGGGCGCCCACAAATGTTTTACTGTAAGTCTGGGTGTTTAGTATCCATATTTTCGTTGGTTTAACATGGGTGAGCTCACCAAAAGGCAGGGCTCTTGCTATTAGGACTTGGTTTTTACTCGGTTCTTTGTCGGATACTGCTAACCTCAGTAGCCTCTCCAAACAAACAGCTTACACTTTTCTTCCGGAGGTACCCTTGAAAAGAGTTAATGGCAGAAATGAACCCCATACTGGCTACGGAGACTTTGGAAGTGGGGAAGATCCATTTCAGTCCTTTATTCTACCAGCACGTGTTTGCCTATGGAGCGGCAATACTTTTAAGCATCATCTGCAAACTTTCTGCCGCCATCTTAAGACAGAACAAGTCTACAAATATTCCTCTCTGTTTTTGTGTCCATCTGCGCCTCAGAAACGTGCAAACCTGCATTTTGAGTGCAAACTGGACCCTCGTTTTGCTTCTTAATCTGTTTTAGTAACAGTAAGTAATGAGGGCGCCACTGTTTTGTCCAAAACCACCGTGATTGAGGTCTTGAGGATTTACTAAATTGGGAGTGGGGGGCGACAACTTCTTGCAAAACTGCACCAGGCTTGCTCAGCGAGGAGCATTCACTGTTGCCTCCATGCGACGGATTAACTGCCTGGGCAAATTCCAGAGGCAGTTTATAAAACATACAGATGGCATCCACAGCTGTTCCTTTCCATTCTTACTCCATCCCTGCTCCTGTTTTCAAATATGCCGGCAAGGGCTCGCCTCTGCTTTCCTCCCTTTCTTAAAAAGACACCACCTGACCCTCAACCTCGAAGTCCTCTCATCCTACTATGGTATTTTGTAGGTCAAGAAGGAAAACACACTGTAGGGTTTGGGGGGGGCTCTCTTTAATCCCCTCCCCCACTGCTCACGGGACCTAAATTAGGTGCCCCATTTGAGCTGTTGGCCAAAGGTTCTCTTAAAACCTTTCAGTCTTAAAATTATACATTTTGGTTGGAGTTGCTACCATCCAAAGCACACAAGCACTGTTTTTGACACCAGGTGGCACTTTGGACCAATCCGGCTTTTATCCCCAAAGGGAGCTCAGTCTTTCATAGGCCATCATTCTAGAGCATCCATTGGAAAAAGGCTGGCGCAAGCCTGACAAACATGTGGGGCTCTCTGCTTTTATTTAGATAAAACTGCTTCAGTCGGGAACACACAGGCCCTGTTTGTTTCCTTTCACAGCACAAAGCATTTGGGGTGGGGAGGGAGGGAAAGGATGTCTGCAGCTCCTGTTTCATGCTGGCTGGGACAATGCGTGGTTTGAGCATCTTAAGAAAGATGCTTTGCTTTGGACATCACTGGACACTCTCTCTTGGCGATGTCTGCCAGGAGTGGATGCACACCCATAGAATACATTTTTGGAGTATGCAAGGTGTTATGTACTGAAGTTCTCACCCTGGGCCAGCAGGGGGATACTGTAGCTAGTGTTCACTCAAGTCCACATATGCAAATAAGGAATTGAAAGTGACGTTCAGTGATTGGATAGTTACAGAAAGTTGTTACTGTTGCGTTGTAGTGGAGCGCTATATAAGCAGGCTGGCTGAACCCTTCAGTTCAGTTCTGTTCTGGCCCGTGAATAAACAAGAACTGCTTGAAGAATCGCTGTGTTGTCTGATATGTTCACCCACAACTTAACACAAGGTAAAAAGGTAAAAGACCCCTGGACAGTTAAGTCCAGTCAAAGGCACTTTCAGGCAGAGGCAGCCGGTGTTTGTCCACAGACAGCTTTCCGGGTCATGTGGCCAGCATGACTAAACCGCTTCTGGTTCAACGGGACACCGTGATGGAAGCCACAGTGCACAGAAACACCGTTTACCTTCCCTCTGCAGCCGTACCTATTTATCTACTTGCACTGGCATGCTTTCGAAATGCTAGGTTGGCAGGAGCTGGGAAGACCAACGGGAGCTCACCCCATTGCGGGGATTCGAACCGCTGACCTTCTGATTAGCAAACCCAAGAGGCTCAGTAGTTTAAACCACAATGCCACCCGCGTCCCTTATGGAGTATCCACTTGTGCCTGTCTACATCTGCTAAACCAGCAGGTAGCTACTGTGGCTGTCCTTCAGATGTTGATGGACTCCCAAATCCCATCACCTCTACCCAGTATGGCCAACGGTCAGCAATGCTTGGAAACAGGAGTCCAGCCAAGATCCTGTGTCAAATAATATACAGTTGGCATGTTTGTCTGCAGCCACAGCCTTTGATGGAAGGCTCTGCCGACAGTGAATGATGTCTGTTGAGAGGTTTGGTTGGGAATGGTACTGCTCTGCTACATCCCCAAAGGTTATGGAATGTCCTGCAGGAGCCCAGGAGAAAGGGGACTTTCTGACCATAAATTCTCATTTCCTGTGGCTCCCAGAAGGTAGTCGTTCTGCTCACCACTATGCCCTCTAGCAAACCATTATTAACTTCTCCCTAGGTCCTAATACCCTAATGGGATGGAGAGCAGGGCCAAACGATGTTTGGTTTTCAACATCGTGATATATCACTAGCTAAACATCGTGATATACCAATATATATATATCACAATGTCTGAAACGTGGAGGTGAACAGGGTAATGTCCTGGCAGCTGCTACTCCTTAGAAGTCTTTCATTTTGGGTTCTTTGGTTCCCAGAAGAAAATGGCAGCCACATCTTGTGACAGCCACAAGTTTCTGCTTTGGTCGAACTCTTCTGAAGAGCTGGCTGTTAATGCTGTGAATCACCAGCTTAAGAAATTTTTGCGAAGGGAGAAACAAATTTTGTTGGGTATGGTCCAACCTCCACCAATACCGACACTCCAAGTATCCCTATTTTCCAGGCACAGTCCCAGATGTACAGAGGCCATCCCACTTTCAGATTTGATCCCGGAATGCCCCACTTTTCCTATTTTATTGGAGAAAAGGTGGAGGGTATGGAGCTATGTGACTCCCAAGCTAAGGAGATAAATAACTAGACAACCTTTAGAAGACATCTGAAAGCAGCCCTGTATAGGGAAGTTTTAAAAAAAATGTTTAATGTTTTATTATGTTTTTATATATATTTGAAGATGCCCAGAGTGGCTGGGGAAACCCAGTCAGATGGGCAGGGTATAAATAATAAAATTATAATTATTGAATAGGTAAAGGTAAAGGGACCCCTGACCATTAGGTCCAGTTGTGGCCGACTCTGGGGTTGCGGTGCTCATCTCGCTTTATTGGCCGAGGGAGCCGGCATACAGCTTCTGGGTCATGTGGCCAGCATGACTAAGCCGCTTCTGGCGAACCACAGCAGCGCACGGAAACGCCGTTTACATTCCCGCCAGAGTGGTGCCTATTTATCTACTTGCACTTTGACGTGTTTTTGAACTGCTAGGTTGGCAGGAGCAGGGACTGAACAACAGGAGCTCACCCCATCTGATCAGCAAGTCCTAGGCTCTGTGGTTTAACCCACAGCGCCACCCACCACCCAATTATTGAATAGGACATCCCTATTTTCATCGGAGAAATGTTCTAAGGTATGCCAATAGGCAGCGAATGAGGGCAGCCTTCCTTCTGATGCTTTAACCCCAACCTGCAAAAAGCCTGTTCAGCTTTCCCTGCAGCTGCAAAGGTAGAAAGTCCACTTGGGAATTATGTCAACAGCTTGTTTTTGTCTAGATAAGCAATAAGCCACGTGAAGAAGAAAACTGCTGGAGATATCAGCATTTTTAAGAAGAGGATCCCTACTCTCGACTTGTAGCACACGGCTTCCGGCTTTTGTGGACTGGCCTATGTGGGTGTTATGTCCTGGAAAGAAGAGCCTTTGGGTCTCTCTTCAAGTTCCATAAACCTGATCCCCAAACACTTCTCTGTTGGGGATTATAGAACAGGGTTGAAGGAAGCCATCTGATCCCCAGCCAACTCCTTCTGCACCTCGGGGCAATGCATAGCAACGACAGGCAGATAAAACTCGTGAGCGGAGCGTTATGTATCGTTCAAGTAGCAACAAACCCCGAGAAAGCAAAAGCTCATAAACAAGATCTGTTCGTTCTCCAACTCTGGAAGCAGGGCTCCTGCCTGGACCTTGCAGAGCATAGCTGTCAACTGTCCCTTATTTGGCGGGAAAGCCCCTTATCCCAGCGCCATGTCCTGCTGCTGTCCCTTATTGATGATGTCCCTTACATTTCCTGGGTTTCAAAGGAAGCATCCCCTCTCCCTCCCTCCCTGCCAGCCAGGGAGGAGGGAGGCTCCAGCTGTGTTGCTTGGCTGCGTTGCTCACCCAATAAGGAGTCTAAGAACGACTGGGGGGTGGAGCTTGCATGCCTTGTGCCGATCAAATCGGCCATGTTGCCTGGTCTTTGCTCAGCGCTTCCCAGCGGAGAGGTGACGGTGGTTTTCCTTGCTGCATCCCGTTTGCCAGGTTGCTGCGCTGTGGGAACCACCGCTTGAGGCTTCGTTTGGCTGCTGGCTGGGCTTTCTGCCTTTGGCTTGGAGGGGCTCAGAAGTTGAACATACCTGTGCTTGGAAAATCCCTTATTTTGGCTGCTGAGCCCTTACTTTTGAGGCTGCTGGTCCGTTATTTTCAAATCTGTAAGTTGACAGCTATGAACCTGAGTGGGTTTCCCTTCACTGCCAAGTAGCTACAACCACACACTTGAGGGTTGCCACCAAGGCAGCAGCCATAGCGTCATGGCAGGTAGACTTCAAGCCCACCACTACTTAGAATCATAGAACTGTAGAGTTGGAAGGGACCCCGAGGGTCATCCAGTCCAACCCCCTGCAATGCAGGGATCTCAACTGAAGCATCCATGACAGATGGCTGCCTAACCTCTGCTTAAAAACCTCCAAGGAAGGAGAGTCCACAACCTCCTGAGGGAGACAGTTTCACTGTCTCACTGCTCTTCCTGTCAGAAAGTTCTTCCAGATGTTTAATCGGAATCCTCTTTCTTGTAACTTGAAGCCCTTGGTTCAAGTCCTACCCTCCAGAGCAGGAGAAAACAAGCTTGTTCCCTCTTCCATGGGAATTGCCCTTGAGATATCTGAAGATGGCTATCGTATCTCCTCTCAGTCGCCTCTTTTACAAGCTAAGCATACCCAGCTCCTTCAACCGTTCCTCATAAGGCTTGGTTTCCAGGCCCTTGATCATTTTGGACACGTTCCAGGAACATCTTCAGGAATTAAAAACATGCCCACTTCAGAGATGAAGACAAGCTCTTCCTTCCCACCCACCAGACTCCATTGACTCTCGCTGGCTTTACAAACCAGGTGGCAGTGAAGAAAACATAGAAGCAGAGTCCAGGGTAGACTATTCTGAGGAAAGTGGCCCCAGATTTTGGCCCTTCAGGTGTTGCTGAATTAAAGCCACAACAAGCCAATGGCCAGGGATTATGGGAGTTGTAGTCCAGGAACATTTGGAAAGTCATAGGCTACCTATAATGTTCAAACACATTTCGGGATAATCCCTGAGGTAGATTACCATCAAAGATGGCTGAATCTCCTTTCAATGACTTCAAATGCCTTGCCTGTCTTCCCAGCTTTCACAAACTTGGCACCGAGAAGTTGGGGGTTTTTGTTTTTTGTTTGCAAAAAGGAGCCTTTGAATTTCAACCCATGGCCAGGGCCCCACTGCTAGTTAATTTGGGCATTTATGAAGCTTTTATTCAAGCAGCTTACTGAGAGGATGCTATTTAATGATTAATAAAGACCTCGAAAATTTGCTTTAGTGAGGTTCATTTATGGTCAGAACTATTACGCTAAAAATAGGATTAATAAATTATGAAGGCTCCCATTCCTGACAGGAAAAATCACTGCAGCAATGTATTACTCTTAACTTCCAAGGTGCCCATCACTTAATAGTTCATTATCAGCCATGGGCAAGGAGAAGAAAAGCAGCCATTATTATTTTATTCAGGACAGGAACCTTCCAGAACCCCTAGCACACAATCATAGGTACATTTGCCCATGCTCAGAGGCACTCCGGCTTCTTAAAGGGCCCTTGTGCCAAGGCCTTGCATTACAAAACACAGCTGAACACACCGGACAAAGGAATGGCATCCAGTAATCTAGTGACAAAAAACATCAACCCCGAATATTTGGCAAACGTCTCCTTCAGCATCCATGCCTCCCAGTGCAGACCAAATATGGAGCAGCAAAAGGAGCTATTGAGGAGGGAGAGGAGGAAAAACCCAACTCTGTGAGGAAGAATTGTTCTCTTAATAAGGTTTTCATCTCATCAGGGGAAGCAATTTATGTATTAGAAGCCTAATAATAATCACACGCTGACGGCAAAATACCTAAGCTCCAAGAAATTATTTGGCTTAGCGGGCAGGTCATGCTAAGCGACTGGCCGACTTTCGTCCCTCACGCAAAACAAAACTTGCTAACTGCCAAATTAGCCCAAACATTTTGCATTGGGGGATGCAGGAGTGAGCGGGGGGTCAGGGAGGAGGAAGAGAAACAAAATTAAACACCTCAGCCCGAAAATTTATTATTATTTTTCTATCAAATTCAAAATCTTTCGGTGATCGTTGTGGTTTCCTTCCTTCAGTAGATTCTCGATTCTAGCAAAATATATGGGGATAAAAGGTTCCATATCTTCCATCCGGATACCCTCTTGTGCATACACACGCATGCACTTTTTACCAATGAAGGCCTGGATGTGTGGGGTTTGGGCCTCATGGACGACCGTGGCCTGAGATAACCCCATGTCGAAATCCCAGACCAAGCAGAGGCTGGAAGGGAGATCCTGGAACACCAGCTGCTGCCCAGCCAGGACAATGGAGCCGCTGTCCTCAAACCCAGCGCGGTTAACAATTGTGCCTTTTTTATTTCATTTTGGCAGAGAGGATGAACAGGCAGCCTCGGCTAATCCTGCCTGTGAATAGATCCCCCGGTGCCAGAGCAACTGCGGCACACAGCCCGCTACCTCGAAAGGGAGAAGGGTTGGCTACCAAGCGTAGAACGCAGCCGCTGCAATCTCAAGAGTCCTGAAGTCCTGATGTGTGTGTGTGGACAAGGCACTGGCTGCTCAGAGGAGAGGTAGAAAATGGAGACCCCCCCTTCTTTGTTATATGCAGAGATACACCCAAGACCTAGCTCAAACCAAGACCTATAAGCAGGGTTGGCAGGTTTGTGGCCTGCATTCTGCCAGGTGCCCCAAAACACCTGAAGGGTCATACGTTAGCCACGCCCTGATCTCAATGGGTGCTGCCATGGTAGATCACAGACCCTCCAAGTGCCCCCATTTTCCAGGGATTTACAGAAGCTGTCCCGGTTTCTGATTTGATCCCAGATTGTCCCACTTTTCTTTAGAACATCCTCGTTTTCACCGGAGAAATGTTGGAGGGTATGGAGTTATGCGACCCCAAAGCCAAGGAGATAAGTAACTAGGCAAACTTTAGAAGACATCTGAAGGCAGCCCTGTATAGGGAAGTTGTTTTTTAAAAATGTTCAGTGTTTCCCCTAATTTCATCAGAGAAATGTTGGAGGGTATGAGATCAGCCTACAAGAGATTTGCTCAACTCGGGGGGCTCTGTCACCAAAATCCCTTTGCTCCCCTTAGTTAAAAGCACATGACCGCTCCAGATTTTGTTTTATTTTTCCTTAGTCCTAGAACACCTGAGCATATGCAGAGGTCGTTTCCCACACAACCAAATCACACTTTGCAGGCAGGATTGGACCCCAGAGCCACCGCCTCCCCTTAGAGCTTTGCATGCATTTGATCCAGAGAAAAGTCCTTCGATGGCACCAGAGGGTGGAAAAAGTTAACAGTGGCGGCAAAAATTAAATCGGTTTGTGTTTTAGGCAGAATGAGCTTTACACCCATCAAGAACCTAAAAGGGTACCCGACCCCAATGCTGGCTTCCCAGATATATTAGGGAGCATGGAGCATGGGGTTATTACTTTGATTTGCAAGAAGAAGTTGCTTGACACAGACAGCCACCTCTGTTTCCTTCCCTGGTCCAGGGCCAAAAGTCAGCAGCTTTCTCCCTCCCCTCCTCCTCCTCCAATCATTGCAGATTTGTCCATTGGCAACAATCCGTGGCTCGACCTCACTCTCTGCCAGGGCCCTTAATGAATGCTAATGCGACAATACTTCCTGGCCTCTTGACACACACGTACGCTGCGCTCCTGTCTATCAAGCCCATTTCTCCAAAGCATCTCAAGAGGGAATTTCCATGGCGGCATTTCCATACCTCCCGATAAACGTGCCTGGGTTCCCGCTGCCCCAAAGCAGCACCGTCCAGATACAACGTGAGAAGGACGCAAATGCGCTTTGAGGAGAAAAGAAAGAATGACTTTTCTTTGGCGCAAACCAGAACCATGCAGCGCCGCGGAACTGGAAGCCAACAGCAGCAATAAATTGCCAAAACAATGTCCTGGTTAATTTACTACCTGTGGCACAGAAGTGGAGCTGTCCTTCCTTCTCCTCCCCTCCTTTTTCCCCAGGGAAAAGATATGGCGAAAAAACTCCCACCCAAACTTTGCTTTGGCATCAACCTCAATGCAGTGGTCAAAAGCATTTCAAGCAACAAGAGAGTGTGAAGGCACGGCAACCGGGGGTGGGTGGGGGTGGGATGGCCTCCTCCCGTGACGCTGGAGTGGCTCCGAGAGGTTCATTTATCCCTCTCCCATTTCTTGAATCATACGAAGCAAATGAGAGAGGCACAGACGTCCTGCAATTGAAGGCACTAGAGGGTGTGACTGAGAGGATGCTGTGAGGAAAAGATGGCTCCTGACCTCTCCAACTGTCCTGCCAGCCACCTACCTGGCCGTGCCTCACCTGTTCAGTAGTGAAGCTACCCCATGGTCCAAGGCCTTAAATGCTCTTCTGTTTACCATTCCCCTACAAAGCGTTTCAGCGCACCCCGGCCTCCGCTACCATCTTTCTCCCGCCTTTGCCAAACCGACGCGCACCCTACCCACACCCGCCGCCATTTTGTCTTCTCAAATGACCACCCTTTTTTCTGCCAACCCATCCGCAGCTCTTTATTCCGCGACCGGACCCGGGCGGGAGCGCTAGCCCCGCACTTCGCCTTGCGCATACAATTCACAAACACGCACACACACACATGTACACATGCTAAAGGCATGGCTTGACTGCCCCACGCCATGGCTGTACAAAGAGGCCAGTGGCCCGGGCAACCTACATGTCGTACGCTAGCTCCAAAATAATTGCTCTGAAGAGAATAAGAAGATTTCTGCCCACCCCCCAACCCCCGATATCTGTGCCTCACGCAGTGATGCGCTCCTTTTCCTCGGAGGCCATCCGCTACCTGAGCATTTTATGTGTCCTGTGCAATACTAGCCCCACATCCAGACGTTGTCAATGTATGCATAGCATTTCGCGGCTTCAGGCAGAAACGTTTTTTTCCGGGGGAAGGCTGCCTGTTTTCCCTCGGGCCTACATCCCGGGGAACGGCGCAGAGACCTGACCAAATACTGTACAAAGAGATATGAACAAGACAGGCAGTGCTCTGCTTCGGCCCCTGGGGGGTCTCCTCCGTCTCCTCTCACATCACAGAGCAGCTCTTGGCCCGGTCTTTGCGGATCTCGGGGTCAGTCAACAAGTCCGTCCGAGCGGGCAACTGCGCCGCCCGCTTCAGCCCTCGCTTTGAGTTGCTGCGCTTGAGGTGCTTGTGGATGCGGTTGACGGACGCCAGGGTGGTCACGTGGAAAACGTCCCGCACACTGTTCTCCGAAACCTTGGAAGAGCATTCCACGTACGCCACGGCGCCCAGCTGCCTGGCCAAAATGCTGCCCTGTGCAGGGGGGAAGGGGGTGGAGAGAAAAGCACTAAAACATTATGCCAGAATTTGGCCCCGTATATATTCTGCTTTTTCCCTCTCTCTCTCACCTTGGTTTTATAAGCCTCCCCCTTGATTTTGCCAAGGCCTGCTCCCTTCCGTCCTCTAAAAAAACAACGCACAGTAGAGTTTGGACTTGATATCCCGCTTTATCACTACCCGAAGGAGTCTCAAAGCGGCTAACATTCTCCTTTCCCTTCCTCCCCCACAACAAACACTCTGTGAGGTGAGTGGGGCTGAGAGACCTCACAGAAGTGTGACTAGCCCAAGGTCACCCAGCAGCTGCATGTGGAGGAGCGGGGAATCGAACCCGGTTCACCAGATCACAAGTCTACCGCTCTTAACCACTACACCACACTGGCTCTAATCTGTACTCCTAGCACTAATACGGAGCCCCCACCAGATGCTCTCGGCTCACCACCTTCCCTAGACGCTGCTAACTCCATGTGTTTCTTTAACATCACAGCTAGCAGTTAATTTTAGTTTTTTTCCCTAGAAGGTAGAAAGAGAGCAAAGTGCTTCTTTTAAAATATATATATATATATATAACAAAACGAGCAAGGGAGGAAGGGCTGGTGTGTAAAACTAGGGAGGGGTGAGAAAAAGGCTGGGGTTTGTGAGTGCCGGAGTGCAAAGCAATATTAAGCACTTGCCTTGTTGGGTTGGCATGAAAGGCGCATGCGGAGACTAATGCTCTCAGTTGCCATTCGGCTCCCCTCTGCCCCCTGCCCCCCCCCCCGGGGAATGTGCAAAAGGAGCATCACAGAGTGTGCTGCCTCTGGCACTTTGTCCCGTCCTGCCTGGTACTTCAGATGCACTTGCCTCTGAACATACGGGGTTGGGGTTTTATCGCCTTGGTTTCTATCCTGCTCATTTCATTGGCCACAGGGTGGGCTGCAGCACAGATAGGATAGAGAGGAATTCTTTAAAAACGTGACCATATATGGGTTGGGAAAGCATCCCCCCCCCATTTTGCAGATTAATTAGCAGCCCTGAGAACATGGGCTGGCTCGTTAGCTCGCATCACCTGCAATTACCTGCCCTGCGGTCCTTTTTTCTTTGCTGCCTTCCACTTATTTCCTGCCAGAAAACACTTCTGGGGGTAGGGAGTTCACACACACACACACAAGTGCATAAACCAGAGAAGATAAACGTAGCTAACATGCACTGGGTGCTTGTAGTCAACTGGGGAAATACATGCGTTTGGCTCCTGCACATGTCAGGTGCAAGAATCTATGCATCCTTCAGAACCCTAAGTTTTTAATGTTTGCTGTCTTACTGTGTTTTAATTTACTGGAAGCCACCCAGAGTGGCTGGGTATATTATTATGCACCGTCCGTTAAGAGTTTGGGTGTAATCTTTGATACCTCCCTCTCCATGGAGGCGCAGATTACAGCTATAACAAAGGCGGCATTTTTTCATCTCCGCCAAACTAAGCAGTTGGCTCCTTACCTCTCTCGCCCTGACCTAGCCACTGTGATCCACGTGACGGTCACTTCCAGACTGGATTATTGTAACTCGCTCTACGTGGGGCTGGCCTTGAGACTGACCCAGAAACTCCAGTGGGTGCAGAATGCCGCGGCGAGACTCCTTACGGGGTCTTCGCTGTGAGATCACATTCACCCGGTGCTATACCAGCTGCACTGGCTCCCAGTGGAGTACAGGATCAGGTTTAAGGTGCTGGTTTTAACCTTTAAAGCCCTACACGGCTTAGGACCCTCGTACCTACGGGACCGCCTCTCCTGGTATGTCCCACAGAGCAACTTACGGTCTTCAAATAAAAACATCCTGAAGGTCCCAGGCCTCAGAGAGGTTAGGCTGGCCTCAACTAGAACCAGGGCTTTTTCGGCTGCGGCTGTGATCTGGTGGAACGCTCTGCCACAAAAGACTAGGGCCCTGCGGGACTTGACATCTTTCCGCAGGGCCTGCAAGACAGAACTGTTCCACCAGGCCTTTGGTCAGGGCACAGCCTGACTCCCTCCTTTGGCAATCTTCACAGAACTTTAGCTTAATGGTTGCCATCAATTTGATTTTAATTAATTTTTATAATGAAGTGTTTTTAGAATGTTGTATTATTTTATTGTTGTTAGCCGCCCTGATCCCGGCTTCAGCTGGGAGGGCGCGATATAAATTTATTATTATTATTATTATTATTATTATTATTATTATTATTATTATT
>JAXCMG010000090.1:769104-825487 GCA_034642415.1 Podarcis siculus | reverse complement strand
TTATTATTATTATTATTATTATTATTATTATTATTATTATTATTATTATCATTATTATCATTATTATCATTATTATCATTATTATCTCAAGGCCAATGATCAGTTTTTAAAAGCAGAGGTGCTACAGGGGGTGGGCAGTCTCAAGCCTGCCTCACACCCACATCTTCTGGCACCAAGGACTTCCTTTCTCACTTACTTGAAATGCACCTTTCGCCTGCTCAGAGCCAGTCTCCGTTTTTATTAATGTATCTTGAAACTGAGGCCCAATACTGAGTTACGCACGGTGAGCCCAGGCTCTAAGGAAAACAACAACGACAACAACAACATACCTGCTCATGTGTGACGGGGATAAGGCGCTGTTTGGAAAGTTCCCGTAAAGTGTTCAGGTCGGTGCGCATGTCCAGTTTGCAGCCCACCAGAACCACCTTGGCGCTGGGGCAGAACTCCTGCGTCTCCCCCTGCCACTGCGGGGGAACAAAATCGGGAAATAAAGAAGAGTGGGGTTAGAAAAACTGGCTCAATCACCTGCTGTCAGGGCTGGAGTCAGACGCAGGTCAGAACGAGAGACGCAAGGCTTCGTTGTCAATGAAGTTAACTCTCAATTCAAGGAAACGGCATACAATTCAGTAACATTTCTCAGCAGGTCTTGTCCCTATGGAGCAGTTGCCAGGACTGAAGGCCCCTGCCTTCCACCCCGTCTATGGCTCTTCCTCTTCCGTATGTTTCCCAAGCAGTCTCAAACTGCGTCTGTGCACCTCTGGCCTCTGTTCTGCTCTCATTATCCTGCGCTTTGCTGGAGACCAGGGGAGCTTGTCGCAGCTGAAGAGGGAGACTCCCTGGATTCTTCATCAGCCTCTTGAACCCCCCTCCTCTGCTTCATCCTCTGAGTCTGAACTGCTCCCTGTCACCGGCTCTCCCTGCTCACTAAACCCTGTTGCCCCTTCAGCATCCAGTTCTCCCTCTGACCTCTCCTCAGTGTCCCACCACCAATCCCTGGGCTCTGATCCTTCCTCCTCTGAGGTTTCACTTGGCGCTCCCACCACTCCTCTTCGGTCCAGCCAGTCCCCGACACCTCTCACCTCCATTATGCTTCTGTCCTTTTCCATTTGCCATTTTTTAAAAGCGCTCTCCGCCGCAACACTTGTTGCTATTTAGACAAGCAGCAAAATACAACCGGTAATGTTTTTTCATGCGATGCCACATTCCATAAATCAGCAACCATACTGAAAAGCAGCGTTCCAGGAAAGGAAAGGGCGTTGCTTGCTGATATTCAGCACATAAAAATGATACACTACCCCTTTGCAAAATTTAGATTACAAGCTGAAGATTTCTATTGTAAAGCTTTCAGGTTGCGACATGTTCTCTTTCAACAGTTTTTGCACAATGCCTGGGCTGCTTGGGCATCTGAATAATATATTGGTAGAGTCTGTCTTATTTTGCTCAGTGATGATGGCTCTGCTCTCTGCATAAACTCCAAGGCTTCCTTTTCTTTTCTTTTCTTTTCGCTGCTGTGTCCGTTCCATGACTTCATTGTCGCACCACCCCAGGAACAGAAATTGGTATTGGCCAACGTACTTCAGTTTTCCAAGAATCTCTGCTTCAAACGTCAGCTATAAAAGCAAGTTTCTAGCCCGTGAGGCTGAAAACACTTCAAAGTGTGGGAAAGTCTCCAGTGTTATGGGGCTGGGCTGAGAAGGGTTCCGTCAGTGATGGGGACTGCTACACAGCCTTGAATAAATCTTTGGAGGGTTTTTTTTCCTACCAGCAAATAACAGAAGCACAAATGGGAAAATTCAGGATTATTTGCATTGTTCATACAGATTTCTGGCACAGAATTTGGGTCACCTTGGTGGCTCCGCCGAGCCTCAGCTCAGTAGAAATCAAGTCTCTACAAAGTTGTTTATTCAAAGAGCGTCAAATGGCTTCCCTTTCCCTCTGGCCTTACAAGCTGTGTGGAGCCAAAGCTCAGTGGGAAATCAAAAGCCGGTTCCTATTTTGCAGCCAACTCCAGTTTTGCACCCAACGGGCAGCAATTACGAGGGCTCCCCACCCCTCCCCGATGCATTCACATTTCAGCCCGGGGGCACAACACTCTGCTTTCAAAACCTCCCGTATTTATATCAGTATCAAAAAGCTACGCCCCCTGATTTCTGCTTCGCAGCACCTGAGGAACAATTTCTGCCACACAAGCCTGTGCAGTGTTCACTGGAGGGAAGCAGAAAACTGTTCGGAAAAGAAGTCCTATGGGACACTCATTTGTTTTAAGCTTCAAAAAACCCTCCACACGTTCCCCTCAAAGCCTCTGGGAGGGTTGCTGCAGAGACAGACTGAAGCTGAGCAGTGCAGGGTATAGATGGGAAGAGGAACAATTTGCAGGAACGCGCAGAGATAGCCCATTTCAAAACCCTCTTAGTTTTTCCCCCACCCAGAAGTTCAGAACTCAAGGTCACTGAGCATGCAGTTGGGACTAGGTGGGTTCCAAGTCCTGCGGCATCGACTTCTGGGAACTTTTAACTAAAATAATATAAAGTTAAAGCCTCGCCGACAGTGTCACGTAACAGAAACAGCTCTTGGCTCCAGCCGTTCTGATTTAAAGAAAGAAGAAGCTAAATAAGCAATGTTGCCAGGCACATTTGGGGCTTTCGGTTATGCTGGCCATAATCCACAGCTGGCACAGAATATTCCGCAAATAGATGTGAGAAGAACAGCATGCAAGAACAGCATCGCTGTTCCATTTGCAGTCTCCTGTTTTCGCACGTGGACTGCGCTCCCTGGATAGCAGCATTTGCCGGCAAGTTGTCAGAGATATTCTAGGCAGGAGGACTAGAGTCTTTCCCCTGGAGTCCCATCCCCAAATTCCCAGAATGCAAGCTCCGGAAGGGAAACTATGTCAGAAACCAAAGCTTAGAGCCTGTTCTTCTTCTTCTTCTTTGGCGATCCCTCGTAGCCGAGTAAGATTGTCTTCCATAAAGACAGTTTTAACAATGAGTCCGTAAGTGACTGTGGAGGCCAATTCTGGATCCACACGTCCTTCCACAGTGGGGACATTGGTTTCCGGGCAGGAGTTGATCACGGTGTGGATTTGCCAAGCGTGCCTTCCTCTTAGCACGTTTCTCCCTTGCATCCTGAGTTTGAGTGTCTTCAAAGCCAGCTTAGAGCACAACTGTGATTCTGGAGTCCCACTGTATCTTCCAAGATGTCAGCTCTCCCCAAACTGAAAGATCATCCCCTACCCCATCCCAAACTCCCCAGCCCATTCTAGCTGGCTCACCTTTTTAAGGACGCTGTCCAAGGTCTCTGGGCGGCTAATGTCAAAGCAGATGAGAACAGCATCCGAGTCAGGATAGGCAAGGGGGCGCACATTGTCATAGTATGTTGAGCCTGTGTGAGAAACACACATAACATTAGCTTGTTCGTATTGAGATTATACATAGCATTCGGCCTTTTAACTTAGAGGGCTTATCCCTTAACAGCTGAAACAGAGTTCCACACAGAGCCGACACGTTTTTTGAAATTAAAATCTGGAAATTTCAAATTTGCAGGGCTGAATGATAAATGGTTTCCAGTAGATGGTAAGTGACCCATGCACAACTCCACACACCCTGCTTTTATATTGCGGTTGTTTTAAAGCTCCTCAACTCATAATTAAGAAACTGTTTAAAAGAGTGTCTATCAGATTTGGGAAACATGTGCATTTAAGTCCTTTTGCATGCGGTTTCATCAAGCATTCCCCCTCCCAGTTCATTTCAACTTTCCTGGGGTGCGTGCACACCTGAATGCCCTCCTAATTTAGATTAATTTAATTGATTTGTATACGACCCTTCATTCGTAGATTTCAGGGAGGTTCCCAACATAAAAAAAATACAAGATACAAAAAACATTCTATCCAGTTTGGAGGCCCAGAGGGTTCTCAACCTGCAAAATGAGGCAACACCTTTTTTTAAAAAAAGACAGAACTACACACAGTTTCTAAAAAAACCCCATTTGCAGAAGTAACATGAGTGCAGGAGGCTTAACTCCTTTCCCCGCCAAAGTGTTTTCCAAAGGTTGCTTTCCCTCCAGCCAGAATTGCTTTAAGTTTCAGAGCCCAGCAGAGGAGAAATCCAGAAGACAGGGAATAAAAAAGCATTGTTGACCCAGCACTTAAGAAAAGATTGAGGGTCTAGCAGCTGGCGTTTGACCACCAAAGCAGACCAAGGGTAATAAGGTAAGGATCGCCACGCAACAAAATTATCCCTCTCCCTGTCTAAGAGTCTCCAAAGTCCTGATAGACAGACAGTTGGCTTTCCTGAATATCTATTTCCAAGTCCCAATTCCGCCATCGTTTCCCATTGGGTGTCCACGGGCAAATTATAGCTTCCCAGTTCCCATCTGTAAAATGGAAACAACAACTGGTCTTAGAGGGCTGTGAGCAGTGTTCAAAATTAGACATTTGACACCTGGCTATTGGCTACTAACAACCAAGTCAAGATGCCTGGGGTCCAGGATGGTGCCTGATATCTCCATCATCTGGGGATCATTGGATCGGGACTGTTTTCACACATGAATACTCCACCCTGTAGAATTCTATCAGTTATATTTTATTTGCACAATCAGAATGGATTTCTGGAACCAAAATGCTTTTTCTGTGCAGTCTGAGCAGGAGCAGTCAACAACGTTATAGTAAACTGAAGCAAACCGAGCCCTGCTCACAGTTCTGAAGAATATTCTACAATATGAGTGGTCCAGGTCACCATTAAGAAAAAGAGCTAGGAATAGTCCTATATATATGTGGACTTTCCCTGGATCAAGTGACTTTTCCTCCTTAAGCTCTCAAAGTTCTTAAGATAGCACAAGGTTGTCATTTGAACCAGCCAGATGTTTAACTGAGAATCAACCACAGACAGCCCATCATTTGAAAAATAAGACTTGCCCCCAAACGACACCTAGACATTCCGTTTTGGCGACTGTAACTTTGGTTTAAGGAGCCATTTGGCGCCTAGCTTCTATATCTGAGTTTCTAACTCTGGTTGTGGTGGCAATTATAAACAGATGCTGTATATTGCTTTGTACTTTCAAAGTGCCATGCAGGAAATTCCTTGTGGCCATGGACTGGAAGCCAGGGAACTAACAACCCTTCTGTTTAGAATAGGAAGCCTGAAGCAAATTCTCCCACCTTGCTTTCATCACGTAGAAGTGGTATCAGGATATCTGCGCAGCAGAGGCCATAAATTAAAGGTAAAGGGACCCCTGACTGTTAAGTCCAGTTACGGACGACTCTGGGGTTGCGGTGCTCATCTTTCCAGGTCATGTGGCTAGCATGACTAAGCCGCTTCTGGCGAACCAGAGCAGCGCACAGAAACACTGTTTACCTTCCCGCTGGAGCAGGACGTATTTATCTACTTGCACTGGCATGCTTTCGAATGGTTAGGCTGGCAGGAGCAGGGACCGAGCAACCGGAGCTTACCCCATCACGGGGATTCGAACCGCTGACCTTCTGATCGGCAAGCCCTAGGCCAGGGGTCAGCAACCTTTTTCAGCTGTGGGCCGCTCCAACGTCCCTCAGACCATGTGGTGGGCCAATCTATATTTTTTTGGGGGGGGGATGAACGAATACCTATGCCCCACAAATAACCCCGAGGTGCATTTTAAATAAAAGCACACATTCTGCTCGTGTAAAAACACCAGGCAGGCTCCACAAATAACCCAGAGATGCATTTTAAATAAAAGGACACATTCTACTCATGTAAAAACACACTGATTTTTGCAGGCCAGATTGAGATGTCAATTGGGCTGCATCCGGCCCCCGGGCCTTAGGCTGCCTACCCCTGCCCTAGGCTCTGTGGTTTAGACCACAGCGCCACCCGCGTCCCAGGCCATAAATTAGCAGGCTGCAATTATATATTCTGCCGAATCCACAACAGCACATGCCCCTCCAAAACGCAAATGGGAGCAAGCGTTTTGATTTGAGGCACAAATTGCCAATGCCTCACTAGACAGCAATGGGTTTGTGGCACGACATTTTTGGAGGTTTCGGTTCAGCTGCGTGAGCAGAGTTCAGCTTCTTGGGACGGAAGAAGGAACAGGTGCTTGCTTATAATGGACGAAAGGAGGAAGGGACAAACCAAAGGGCGATACCTCACCGCCCAGACTGGACCTGTTCTGAACCTCCCCTTATGTTAGCAAGAAATGTCCTCTTCCGGATTAGTCCTTAGGGACGGGAGCACAAAGCTACTTCACAGCTGAGGAACTGCCCCTCCTGGGTAGCAGCTACTACTACCAGCAAGAAATGACCAGTCCTTCATTTCCAAAGGAAGAGGCTGGGGAGGAAGCTAGCTGGATGTGATCTCTGACCTGCAATCTCAATTAAATCGTGAACAACTGTGCTGACTTGGTGGGGAGGGAGAGACATGCTCCAAGCGCTGAGATGCACTCTATTACTATTTCCAGTGCTGGAGCACCGAGCCCTTCTTCCCACACCAGAACAAAGTGTGCAGGGTGAAGCAAGGTGTCATGAGATGCCGCCAAGAAACCAGCAGCTACCTGCCTAGCTCTCATCTCCCCTTCAGTGTCATGGACCAGCTGGATGCAAGTGAATGGGGGCAGGCCCTCCCGGGAAGAAGGCTCAGAGCCTGGGAAGCTGAAGAGGTAACAGGGTTTAGTGAGCAGCAAGAGGTTGTGGCAGAGAGCAGTCCAAAATCAGAGGCAGAAGCTGAAGCAGAAGAGGAGGGAGGCCAAGAGGCAGAGATGAGTCCGGCTGGTGAAGAAGCCAGGGTGTCTCCCCCTTCTGAAGTGACAAGCTCCCCTTCACCCTGGTCTCCCAGGACCAGGAGAGGTGTGAAGTGAGAGGAGCAGAGACAGGTGTGCTGGTGGAGTCTCATATTGCTTGGGGAGGACCCAGGAGAGCAGGAGTCTTAGACAGCTATGGGAAGGCAGGGACCTTACGTCTCCACAACTGCCTCATGGGGGGAAAGACCTACCAAGAAGAGTTGTTGTACCCCTTAGGCCTTGCTCTCCTGAGCTGGCCTTGTATCTGCTAATAAGGAGTTAACACCACTTACTCCGTGTGATTTATTGCTGGCTCGCTCCTGACATTCTCTAACACAGGGATAGTCAACCTTTTTAAACCTACCGCCCACTAATGCATTTTTCTTGATGGCAAAATCTCCTTACTGCGTAGAACCCCCTACCGCCCACCTGGAATCCTGAAACGCCCACTAGCGGGCGGTAGGGACCAGGTTGACTACCCCTGCTCTAACGTCTAGTACAACATCCATGACCACCTGGGTTTTTGCAGATCCCCATCTCAGCCAACGACCACTGAGAGGGGTGAGGTGGGGTTAATGTGGAACGGTGTGGCTCTAAGGAATGGGACACAGCTGTACTTCATGCCACAGGCAGGGAAAGGGGAGACGTCAAAAGGCAGCGGCTGTTTTCGGGAGCAGCTGCGAGTGCATCTCGTAATGTCTAGTTCTGCCCTCACCCGGTTACAAAAGCCAGGCAGAGCTGCCTGCAAAGTCCCAACTCATCCAAGTTGCTACTCTCTTGCCAGGCCAAGGACTGCAACGAACAGCTGCACTCTGCACCCAGAACAGAGCCAACCCATCATCTGCTCTGGGAGATAGTGACATTCGTTGCACAGGGACGGTGGCCCGCTCTGGTTCAGAAGCAGTGATGCCCACTTTTGCTCTTGGCATCTTGTAGCTCTACGCTGTGCCAGGACCTGATCACGGCAGCCAAAGTGCCAGAATATCAGAGAGAGAGTTTGACTGCGGGGTGACTGTGCACGCTGAGCCAAATCGACAAAATCCAAGCATTGCAAAGGTGGGTGGGACACAGGAGCTCATCTCTCCCGATTCCCCTTCTGCATGATAGGACTAGCCCCAGACATATCTACCCAGAGCTCAACGTGCCACTATCAGGAGGGCTGGGCGCTCTGCACACGTGCTCCCAAAGGCACAGCCCCGTTCGCTGTAGCTGCTTTTAAAAGACGGGCTGTGGGTTAAACCACAGAACCTAGGGCTTGCCAATCAGAACGTCAGTGGTTCGAATCCCCGCAACGGGGTGATCTCTCATTGTTCGGTCCCTGCTCCTGCCAACCTAGCAGTTCGAAAGCACGTCAAAGTGCAAGTAGATAAATAGGTACCGCTCTGGCGGGAAGGTAAACGGTGTTTCCGTGCGCTGCTCTGGTTCACCAGAAGCGGCTTAGTCATGCTGGCCACATGACCCGGAAGCTGTATGCCGGCTCCCTCAGCCAATAAAGCGAGATGAGCGCCGCAACCCCAGAGTCGGCCACAACTGGACCTAATGGTCAGGGGTCCCTTTACCTTTACCTAATGTTCGAATCCAAGTCCGGGAAGAGCCCAAGGCTGGGGATGGGGAAACAGGAGCAAGGGAAAGATTCTGCTGCGGCTTCCAAGCAAACAGGGCAACGCTGCAGAGAAGAGATCTAGACGCACAGTGCCAGTCTGACACAAAGAGGGAGCCCTAATTGCTTTTGCAATGAGTCACCTCTGAAGCACAGCACACAATGACAGGAGCATTAACAACAAGCAATATTCTTCACACAGCACCATATGTCTCCCGCGTCTTAAGGAGACCAACAAGTGGTATCAGGCCCACAAGCAAGTAAAAAACTCAGATATATAATCCAATCACCAAATGGCCTAGGTAATAATAATAATAATAATAATAATAATAATAATAATAATAAGTTATTATTTATACCCCGCCCATCTGGCTGAGTTTCCCCAGCCACTCTGGGCGGCTCCCAATCAAATGTTAAAACCAGTACAGCATTAAATATTAAAAACTTCCCTAAACAGGGCTGCCTTCAGGTGTCTTTTAAAGATAGGATAGGATAGCTGCTTATTTCCTTCACATCTGAAGGGAGGGTGTTCCACAGGGTGGGCGCCACTACCGAGAAGGCCCTCTGTCTGGTTCCCTGTAACCTCACTTCTCGCAATGAGGAAACCGCCAGAAGGCCCTTGGCGCTGGATCTCAGTGTCCGGGCTGAACGATGGGGGTGGAGATGCTCCTTCAGGTGTACTGGACCGAAGCCGTTTAGGGCTTTAAAGGTCAGCACCAACACTTTGAATTGTGCACGGAAATGTACTGGGAGCCAATGCAGATCTCTCAGGACTGGTGTTATGTGGTCCCGGCGGCTGCTCCCAGTCACCAGTCTAGCTGCCGCATTCTGGTTAATTGCAGTTTCCGGCTCACCTTCAAAGGTAGCCCCACATAGAGCGCATTGCAGTAGTCCAGGCGGAAGATAACTAGAGCATGTACCACTGGCGAGACAGTCCATGGGCAGGTAGGGTCTCAGCCTGCATACCAGGTGGAGCTGGTAGACAGCCGCCCTGGACACAGAATTGACCTGCGCCTCCATGGACAGCTGTGAGTCCAAAATGACTCCCAGGCTGCGCACCTGGTCCCTCAGGGGCACAGTTACCCCATTCGGGACCAGGGAGTCCCCACCCCCACCCCCATGGAATGACTTGGCACTTTTTTGTGATGAGGGTGATTCATTTCATTAATATACCGCTTTATATTCCAAGGAACAAATCGTAAGGTCTACAATACATTAAAACATCAAATAAAACAATCCAGGAAAAAACCCCAAAATTCAAGCTTCAAGGGAAACATTTTAGATCCTTCTGTTCAGTGACATTTTGCTTCCTCCAGTCTGGCATGCAGAGATCTCCGCACCGTCGCAATTGGAACTGCACCGGCGGCAAAACACGCCTGGCGCCTTGCTAATTTCTAACACTGAAGAGTGGAACTGCAGCTTCTCCTGGCAAAAGTTGAACTGGAAAGCTGCAGAAAATGTTGGCATGGAAGCTCAAACAACGGAGCTGTGAAAAGGCTGTGATTCTCTGGTTCCAAAAGGCCTCCCAAAGGCCCCAATCCCTCTGGAAGGGAGCACCAACCCTTGTATTTTCTCCCTGTGTATATTGGACGTCTTGGTTTTCCTGGTGCAAAGAAAACATAGTGCTTTCCCTTAAGGCTGGTCCAGAAGCTGCAACTGATAAGGAATGCTGCAGCAAGGTTGCTGACAGAAGGGTTGGGGTTGAGTTTCCTTTTGCTAAGATGCAACACCATTGCTGAAAGAACCGCACCGGCTGCTAATATGCTACCAGAACAAGTTTAAGATCCTGCTTTCAGCAGACAAAGCCCTGAGCAACTTGGGATCTGATTATCTTCAGGATCACCTAACCTTACATACCCCTGCCTGGTCGCTGCATACTTTGAAATAGGCACTGCTAGCAGTGTCACAAGCTCCTTGCATCTACAAAGAAAACTCCACAGGGCTTTTAGTGTTGTGGCACCTGCCCTTTGGAATGTTCTCCCGGTAAATTATCAGGCAGGCGTCAACACCACTGGAATTTAAGCACCTGCTTAAAACAGGTTTGTTCAGCTAGCCTTACTCCAGTAAAGTTTATTTGATTCGTTGATTTGTTATTCTGTGTGTTGTTATTCTTAAAAAGCAGAGATATCCCCTTGCCGACAAAGGTCCATATAGTTAAAGTTATGGTTTTCACCGTAGTGATGTATGGAAGTGAGAGCTGGACCATAAAGAAGGTTGATTGCCGAAGAATTGATGCTTTTGAATTATGGTGCTGGTGGAGACTCTTGAGAGTCCCATGGACTGCAAGACGATCAAACCTCTCCATTCTGAAGGAAATCAGCCCTGAGTGCTCACTGGAAGGACAGAACCTGAAGCTGAGGCTCCAATACTTTGGCCACCTCATGAGAAGAGAAGACTCCCTGGAAAAGACCCTGACGTTGTGAAAGATTGAGAGCACAAGGAGAAGGGGACGACAGAGGATGAGATGGTTGGACAGTGTTCTCAAAGCTTCTAACATGAGTTTGACCAAACTGCAGGAGGCAGTGGAAGACAGGAGTGCCTGGCGTGCTCTGGTCCAGGGGGGTCATGAAGAGTCGGACACGACTAAACAACAAGTCTGGTTTTTTTAACTGATGTAAATTTACTGGCGATTTTTACGCTGCTCATGGTCTCGATATCTTTAAAAGCATGTCGTGGTATAAAAATATTTACCCGCAAAGTACTTTGTAGGTAAAGAAAAGCTGTTGCAAATTAGAGAAAAGCCACGCAGCCTGCCTCCTTGCACCAGCGCAACTCTATCCATCACAGAATAGTCCAGGAGGAATAAGAGGGCTTGGATGGCACCCAAAGGTGCATTTTCAAAAGCTGCTCTAATAATGTGAGGAATCGGTTCCTCCAGTTGAAAGCCGTATAATCTGTCAAAACCAAGGTGACACTGTGCTGATCAAACCTCAAGCACCTGGGCACCGAAAATACGTTGCTGCCTCTGAAGAATTGGATTCTTTTCCTCCGGCCTTTATGTCCATTACCAGCAATCGCTCTCATTTCAACCGCACATTTTAGCTACTGAACAGTTTTCACATTCTGCCTCCACTGTGTGATCGCCAGGCTGCTGCAGAACGACTCACTCATAGCCGCTCTGCATGAGCTAGGCAAGTGACTTGGGATCTGAGCCCAGGCGTCACTTGATGTCCTAGGGGGAAAAGAGGGACTCACGCCTGCTTCAAAACTGTGCTCAGTCTCTGCCTCTGAAGTTCTTCCCCCCGTTAGAAATTCAAATATGTAAGCTAGGGGCCAAATGGCTCCTTAAACCAAGGTTACAGTCGCCAAAATGGAATGTCTAGTTGTCGTTTGGGGGCAAGACAGCTCTAAAGCCTTATTTTTCAAATGATGGACTGACTGTGGTTGATTCTCAGTTAAACAACTAGCTGGTTCAAATGACAACCTTGAGCTGGGTTAGGAACTTCGAGAACTTAAGGAAGAAAAGTCACTTGATCCAGGGACAATCCATATATACCGTATTTTTTGCTCTATAAGACGCACCAGACCATAAGACGCACCTAGTTTTTGGAGGAGGAAAACAAGAAAACAAATATTCTGAATCTCAGAAGCCAGAACAGCAAGAGGGATCGCTGTGCAGTGAAAGCAGCAATCCCTCTTGCTGTTCTGGCTTCTGGGATAGCTGCGCAGCCTGCATTCGCTGCTTAAGACGCACCCACATTTCCCCTTAATTTTAGGAGAGAAAAAGTGAGTCTTATAGAGCAAAAAATACGGTATATCGGTCTATTCTGACCTCTTTTCTGCTCCTGCTGACTGATGACTGCTCATGCTCAGAAAAAGCATTTTGGTTCCAGAAATCCATTCTGATTGTGCAGATAAAATATAACTGACATAATTCTACTGGGTGGGGTATTAGTGTGTCAAAACAGTCCCGATCCAATGATCCCCAGATGGTGGAGATGTCAGGCACTATCCTGGTGCCCAGTCATCTTCACTTGGTCGCAAGTGGCTGATAGCCAGGTGCAAAATACACCTGGCTAATTTTGAACACTACCCTCCATTCCAGATTTGGGGGGGGGGGGAGAGAGCCTACTTCGTATCAGGCCGAGGGAAAGCAATGCACCAAACCCGACATCCCTATAAAAATCCAGTGCAACTGAAGAACCATTATGCAGTTTCTTTTCCCAGTAGTGATGTATGGAAGTGAGAGCTGGACCATAAAGAAGGCTGATCACCGAAAAATTGATGCTTTTGAATTATGGTGCTGGAGGAGACTCTTGAGAGTCCCATGGACTGCAAGAAGATCAAACCTCTCCATTCTGAAGGAAATCAGCCCTGAGTGCTCACTGGAAGGACAGATCCTGAAGCTGAGGCTCCAAGACTTTGGCCACCTCATGGGAAGAGAAGACTCCCTGGAAAAGACCCTGATGTTGGGAAAGATGGAGGGCACAAGGAGAAGGGGACCACAGAGGACGAGATCGTGGGACATTGTTCTCGAAGCTACCAGCATGAGCTTGACCAAACTGCGGGAGGCAGTGGAAGACAGGAGTGCCTGGCGTGCTCTGGTCCAGGGGGTCACGAAGAGTCAGACACGACTAAACAACAACACCCAAACACTTTTTCGGTCCACATCCCCATTCCAGCCCTGAACACCCCACCACCCAGCAGAAAGGGATGTACCAGGCTTATCCCCCACTCCCCAAAAAACAAAACTGCACGAGAAATAGCCGATCAATTGTCCCCATGCCATGGCCTGCCAAAGGAAAAGCAGAACCAGCAGGATTTGGGTCAATAGAATCTAGACTGGTCCCCAGGCTCAAGCCGGAGAAATCCACCACCCCATTATCTAAGAAATGCAGTCAGCCTGGATTTACCAGAAGTGGCCTGGAGTGCGAACACCTCCAAAAGCCAATTAAAATCGCTGTGAAGGTCTGGCCGGTTCACTAAGGAGCAGCAGCTAAAACCTTGCCAGAGAGAGAGAGAGAGCACTGCAGAATGAAAGCATCTCTCTTCCAAATCACTCTCTCTTAGCCTGGATTACTCAGTCTGTATACTAATAAGCAACATGTGGTTAGGGCACTAATTTGAGCCCTCCTGCATAGCCCCTGTGATCCAGCTTCGGGTGGAAAGGGGAGAGGAAGAAATTGTGCATGTTTTTCTAAGTGCAGTGTTTCGAAAACAAAAAAATGCCCAATGGTTGCACAAACAGCAATGACCAGACCCCAGAACATGACGATGGAAGAGGATGGTACAGAGACAGACATTCATCAAGTGTTCCACCATCCTAGTCCGGCCATAGTTCTCAGGGGTGGAGCAAATCTGGGGCAGAAAGGCAAGCAAAGGGGGGAATGATCAGGAACACAGAGTGAGATTTCCGCACACCCCTTGTTTGCAGGCATCACTTACCCAGGCTAAGCTGATCCAGTCAGCAAGATTTCCGCTCAGTCACTAACAGCAGCAGCATTCAAACCGGCTTTTAACTGCGGCTGCAAGTGAAGCCACAACACAGTTGCATCCCATAGAACCAAGTGGAGCAAACCGTGACCCCTGCAGCCAAGCAGCGCATGTTTCGGATTAGGGTTTGTCTGCAAAAGCTGCACGTCTGCCAGCGGGCTATGAATCAGCATGCAACCAAGCCAAAAGCTTAGAGAAAGGAGACCCAATAAGTAAATGGCACGATCGCTCCACTGGAGTCTGCTTGGGAGTTTGCAACAAAGTCAGTGCCAGGTGACTCTTCGTAGCTCACAAGGTTCAGAATGCCTCCAAGGCTCTTCTCTGTGCACGGGAACACCAAGAAGCGAGGAATGTGCAAAAACGGCATCAGGCTGCGCATGAAAATGTCGTGGAAGGGAGCATGCACAAAAATGGAATTTCACGCAAATCCCAAGTGTCTATGATTTGGGCATTTTCTCCTTTTGCTTCTCAACACACAGAGATCCATTCACCCACCCAGAAAGAAAAGAGAATGGACCACTGGTTCCACTGAGCTCAGTAATGTCTTCTGCAGCTCTCCTGTGCTTTAAGTTAGGGACTCCCTCCCAGCCCTACCCAGAGATGCTGGGGGACTGAACCTGGGAACTTTTGCATGCAAAGGAGGCAATCTGCACTTCTGCTAAGGCCTCCCCCCTTTTTTAATAATAAAAAAATTCCACTCATCCCTCTCTCCCGACAGATGCTGTTTTCACAAGAGCTTTTGGAGCTGCTTCATTACAGAGCAGCCGCAAAACCCGCAGTATCAGTTCCCTAATGATCTGGAATTGCTCATCATTTCAGCAGAAGCAAAGTCCTCCATGAATGTATTCAGATACTTTCCCCCCACTGGACCAACTTGCTCCCCTCTGTTTTCACCAAGACCCCTGCCATGCAAGGGAAGTATAAAATCAGACCGACAGAAACACTACTCCTGGGAGACTAAAGCCACGAAATGAACAGCTCATCAACTCCCAACGATTCCTTTCCAGTTCCTTCCACAAGGCTGGAATTGGTTTCCGATGATTTCTCTTGGTGCTAGTCAAATGCGCTCTGGGCGACCCCAAATGGCACACCTGCTCCCTGCAACACACCTTTTCATGCCTGGCCCAATACCTCATTTTATTCTTTTTCTTTTCTTTCTTTTGTGTGTGTGCAAAAGTCACTATCAGTCATACTGCCCCCCCCATAAGGAACGAGGGCTGTGTGCCACAACATAAAATGTGGGGTACCTCAAATCCACATTAAGGGTAGGCTGCCTCTTCAGAGACACCCTAGCAGGGAGATTCTCTCAAACGCTTAAGGCACAGAGTTTTTCAACTTGCCATGGAAATTTCACTTGATCGGGCAATAAACACCCTAGTAACTAATGCGGGTGGCGCTGTGGGTTAAACCACAGAGCCTAGGGCTTGCCGATCAGAAGGTTGACGGTTCGAATCCCTGCAACGGGATGAGCTCCAGTTGCTCAGTCCCTGCTCCTGCCAACCTAGCAGTTTCAAAGCACAAAGTGCAAGTAGATAAATAGGTACCACTCCAGTGGGAAGGTAAACGGTGTTTCCATGCGCTGCTCTGGTTCACCAGAAGCGGCTTGGTCATGCTGGCCACATGACCCAGAAGCTGTCTGCGGACAAACGCTGGCTCCCTCGGCCTATAGAGCGAGATGAGCGCACAACCCCAGAGTCGTCTGCGACTGGACCTGGTGAGGAGTACCTTTACCTTTACCTTTAACTAGTAATAACAAGCGATAAGTATTTAAATTCTGCACCATGACAACACTATTCTACAACCTGAGTAAGTTAATCAAATCAAGTACATTTCTTCCATAATTTATTCTTCTTCTGCCCCTGCTCCAAAGACCAGTTGGAGCCATTTCCATTGCTTCCCTCCCACCTTGAAGCATTTTCACAAGACGTTGCCCAGGTGCCCCCCACCCTGCAGCCACAAGGGCTAGTAATTTAGCATACTCAAAAAATGCAAGGCGCTGGATTCCTAGGGTGCTGAATGTTCCCTTATAAAGCGAGATCCTTGAGATCTGGCTGTCAGCAAAGGCAGGAGAGAGAAACCTTTTGCAGAATCAGGCTTGACTGAGCAGCTACTTAGCTCCTACATTCCCAGGTGCCCTCAAAAGGGGAACGAAGAGCCAGAAGGATAAGGAGCATTTAAGCAGCAAGGTATTCCTAAAGATGACTGTTAAACAATGAATAAGTGCAGAAACAGATCAGGAGCCTCCGACAGCTGCTTAACAGGGCAGAAATCGGAAGGCAAGATTTCCATAGCATGAAAGCACAGTGGGGTGAGGTGGGGTAAACTTCGCCGGTTGGGTTTCTGCCTGTCATACAGTTGTTCAAGCCCCGACCTGGGGGGCGGGGAGTTGAGAATCCTTCCAGACTCTCCCCCACCCTGCCAAACAGAACGGGAACTGGGGATGTACTTAGAGCCCCGGTACGCTCCACAGAGGAAGCATTGTGGCAGAGCCGGTCGCTTTCCCACAAGCTACCATTCACTTGGTTGTGCTCCAGCAGCCATTTCAGGATTCCCCATGTGATGTCATGGCAACGCCACATGCAAATTTCAAATTGCTGGGGGTGGGGAGCGAAGACTTCCATTTATCTTCTGAGCAGGCAACCAAGAGCAGCCCCCGCTGAGACACGGACAAACTCTGCAACCGCCAACGACATTCTGGAGCGCAGTTTGCCCTCCGCCATGGCACCAGCATCCTCGCAGAAACGGGCCCGAGAAGGGGGGGGAAAGCCCTGCTGCAAAAGGCCGCATTGTCTTCCCGCCCTTGTCATGTTTTTATCGCTCGCCTCGAGGTGCTTCGCAAAAGAGTGTCTCCTTCTCGTGCCAACCAGCAAGGAACGTGGCCGACCGTGCAAAGGCACAGCAGATTAGACACCCCAGTTTCCACTCATCGGAGGAGGGAGAGAAATGAAAAAGCAATGCAAGTAAACAAGAACTCAAAAAAACCCTTGGGACACGTATGAAAACACCTGGTTCCTTCCGCTAGCCTGCAAATGGTAGGAATGGAAGGTCCAGAATTCGAAATATGGCCCACTCTCCAAGCAGGGTGCGGCCACCTTTACGTTTCTTTGCAGCCCCTGGCGTGTTAGCAACATACCATCCAAAGCCTCTTCCTCATCATAATAAGACAGCAAATGTAGTCTGGTGCCATTTCTAAGCCCCAAAGTGCAGAGTTCAATTTTTGAATGTTTTGAATCTGAGGCTGGGAATTTGTGATCATCACAGAACTGGAAGGTGCCCCAAGGTTCATCTTGCAATGCCTATTTTGAGAACAGAAGAGGTATAAGCAGGTTGTTAGTTCTTTAGCAGGAACTCGGGGGAACCTCGGGGGAAATCCACCTAGATCTGTAATCAATAAAATTGTGGCCATCTCTCATCCAGATCATCGTCTGCTCGAGTTTATTAATCACAACCAGGGGACGCGGGTGGCGCTGTGGGTTAAATCACAGAGCCTAGGACTTGCCGATCAGAAGGTCGGCGGTTCGAATCCCTGCAATGGGGTGAGCTCCCGTTGCTCGGTCCCTGCTCCTACCAACCTAGCAGTTCGAAAGCATGTCGAGGTGCAAGTAGATAAATAGGTACCGCTCCGGTGGGAAGGTAAATGGCGTTTCCGTGCGCTGCTCTGGTTCACCAGAAGCGGCTTAGTCATGCTGGCCACATGACCCGGAAACTGTACGCCGGCTCCCTCGGCCAATAAAGCGAGATGAGCGCCGCAACCCCAGAGTCGTCAGCAACTGGACCTAACAGTCAGGGGTCCCTTTACCTTTACCTTTTTACATTTAACCGCTGCCCGTGTGTGGCACTATGACTGGGCCCGCAATAAACAAACAAACTTCGTGGTGCGTTCCCCTGCCGCGCACTGGAGAATGACAAGAGAGATACGCAACTTCCTCCCAGAAAAACAACAACTGGGTATATGATGCTCTGTTAACACCACTCCTGTTTTGAAGTGATGCCGTACTCCTGACACCCCACTCTCTGGTCCTTAGCTGTGAAGTGAGGAGTGAGCAACAACACAGAGGGGTACCCTCCTTCTCTCCCGCCCCCCACCGCCCTTCCCAACTCTCCAGCTGCCTATTTGTCTCCTTAATCTCATCAACATTCCTCCACATTCTTTATGTCCCCCCTTCCGCAAAGTGGGGGATCTTTATCAGGAGCCGCAGGTTCCCACACTCCTCTCTGAGCTAAAGGCTCGCTGGATGGATGGTGGGAGGGCCCGGCTGCACAGGAGAATTCCACAGCCAAAGCCTTTTCTCCATGTTTGGAGTTTTTCAAAAAAGGATGCAAGATGCCTTTCTAAATAAAGATGCTCCGGGCAGCGCTCAGTTTCCTTGAGAAAGGTGCTGGGGTTCAAGCCTGTCTGGGAACCAGGATTCTGACCTGCCATCACCCAATCCCTCATGAGATGTTTGGTAAGGGGAAAACACAGTTTTCTTGCTACTTCCAATATTCCAATACCAAAGTGTCACATCCAACGCACAAACACACCAGAGTCCCGGGCGAAGGAAAGCCCGGCTCAAACTAAACAAGCCCCGTCTTGATCCTAATGAAAGCTTCCAAAACTGAAATACAGTGGTACCTCAGGTTACGTACTTAATTCGTTCCGGAGGTCCGTTCTTAACCTGAAACTGTTCTTAACCTGAGGCACCACTTTAGCTAATGGGGCCTCCCGCTGCTGCTGCGCAATTTCTGTTTTCATCCTGAGGTAAAGTTCTTAACCCGAGGTACTATTTCTGGGTTAGCGGAGTCTGTAACCTGAAGCGTCTGTAACCTGAAGCATCTGTAATCCGAGGTACCACTGTACGGTGGTACCTCAGGTTACAGAGGTTACACAGTGGCAGCGGGAGCCCCATTAGCTAAAGTGGTACCTCAGGTTAAGAACAGTTTCAGGTTAAGAATGGACCTCTGGTAAAATGTTTTTTATGGTTAAAGTAAGTGGGGGGGGGGGAAGATGGTTAGAAATTATGATATATGTAAACTGCTAAAGATGAAGTAAAATGAAAATCAGATAGGTGGGACTTGGGGAAGCCCACTTAACAATGTTTAGAAAAATAAGGACATGACAAGAATTTGTTTGTATTGTTTGTCTTTTCTGTTTGTGTTTTTTATTTGTGTTATAAAATGAATATTTTTTTTTTGAAAAAGAAAGAATGGACCTCCGGAATGAATTAAGTTCTTAACCTGAGGTGCCACTGTATACACCCACTGACTGCTGTGTGTTCTTGGGCAAAGGCAAAGCTTTAGCGTCCTCAGTCAGGCATGTTTTCAGCGCCAGGACTCAGTTCCACAGAGAGCCAGGGTGGTATCCTGGCTTACAGATTTCACTATGGCCAGAGAGACCCAGGTTCAATGCACTGCTCTCACCTTGCGCCGGTCACGCTTTCTGCGCACAGCCAACCTCACGAGTGGGGAAACCAGGTGCATATAAGCCTGAGCTCCACTGAGGACGTGCGGGAGAAAAAAATGTAATAAATAAAATAATGAATGAACTGAACCTACTATAACTCATTCAGTAGATCATTCAGTAATCACAGGGTCATGGGTTCAAGTCCTACGCTGGGCAAAAGATTCCTACATTGCAGGGGGTTGGACTAGATGACCCCCAGGTTCCCTTCCAACTCTGATTCTAAGTAATGATTGAGCACATCGGACCATGTGCCAAGTGTTATTTTGCTCACTGCTAAAAACGAAGATCATGGCCACTGGTCCCATGACCTCCTGGCAAATAGAAGGGGAAGAAATGGAGGCAGTGAGAGATTTTACATTCTTGGACTCCATGATCACTGCAGATGGTGACAGCAGTCACGAAATTAAAAGACACCTGCTTCTTGGGAGGAAAGCAATGACAAACCTAGACAGCATCTTAAAAAGCAGAGACATCACCTTGCTGACAAAGGTCCGTATAGTTAAAGCTGTGGTTTTCGCAGTAGTGATGTATGGAAGTGAGAGCTGGACCATCAAGAAGGCTGATGGCCGAAGAATTGATGCTTTTGAATTCTGGTGCTGGAGGAGACTCTTGAGAGTCCCATGGACTGCAAGAAGACCAAACCTCTCCATTCTGAAGGAAATCAGCCCTGAGTGCTCACTGGAAGGACAGATCCTGAAGCTGAGGCTCCAAGACTTTGGCCACCTCATGAGAAGAGAAGACTCCCTGGAAAAGACCCTGATGTTGGGAAAGATGGAGAGCACAAGGAGAAGGGGACGACAGAGGACGAGATGGTTGGACAGTGTTCTCAAAGCTATGAACATGAGTTTGACCAAACTGCGGGAGGCAGTGGAAGACAGGAGTGCCTGGCGTGCTCTGGTCCATGGGGTCACGAAGAGTCGGACACGACTAAACGACTAAACAACAACAACAAAGTAGTCCAAGAAGCCTTTTATGGCTCACTCAGCTCATGCAAGCTCTCATTTCATTTAACCCACAACTCTCCAAACGGCATTAGGTTTCTTTCTCTAGACAATTTTATTTCATTACCCCACTGGCCCAACAACTGGTTTCTGAAAAGTTATGAAGTGTTACCTAAGGCTAACATTCATCCAGTGCTTTATCAACTGCACTGACTCCCAGTGGAATACAGGGTCAGGTTTAAGGTGCTGGTTTTGACCTTTAAAGCCCTATGCGGCCTAGGACCCGTGTACCGACAGGACGGCCTCTCCTGGTATGTCCCACAGAGGACCTTAAGGTCCACAAATGACAACATTTTGGAGGTCCCAGGTCGCAAGGTGGTTAGATTGGTCTCAACTAGGGCCAGGGCCTTTTCAGCACTGGCCCCAATGTGGTGGAACGCTCTGTCACAAGCAATTGGGCCCTGCGGGACTTGGCATCTTTCCGCAGGGCCTGCAAGACAAAGCTGTTCCGCCCCCCTTTGGTTTGGACTCAGTCTGACCCTTATGTTGCCCTCCCCTTATGATTTGATCTATGGGCTACTTTTAAAATGAGGCTGCATTTTAAATTGCATTTTAACCTGTATTTTAAATGTTTGTTTGTTTTCTTTCTCTTTCCCCCCTATTATGTTATTACTGTGATTTTATTGGTGTTAGCCACCGTGAGCCCAGCTTTGGCTGGGGAGGGCGGGGTATAAATAAAATTTATTATTATTATTATCTGCCCTTGGGAGCTAGCTGTTGGTCTCTGGTACTTCAAGGTTGGCACTCTGCACATCCTCAGAGATGTTCGCCTCTATGATCTGAAGATGTTATCTTCAAATTCTAAAGATGGGAGATGGAACAAGCTTGTTTTTTCTTGCTCTGGAGGGTCGGAACCGAACCAATGGATTCAGGGTACAAGAAAAATGAGATTCCAACTAAACACCAGGAAGAACTTTCTGGCGGGAAGAGCTGTTCGACAGTGGAACGGATTCCCTCAGAAGGTTGTGGACTCGCCTTCCTTGGAGGTTTTTAAGCAGAGGTTGGGTGGCCATCCGTCATGGATGCTTTAGCTCAGATTCCTCCCTTGCGGGGGGTTGGACTAGATAACCCTCAGGGTACTTCACAAATTCACAGCCTCAGATTCAAAACAGGGGCACACTGGGAAATTTGCTATCTTCTTGTGACGCTTCCCTCACCAGTCCTGTCCCTGTGAAAGTCGTTTTCAGGATCACTGCATCGCCCCAGACGAACAGCACCCCTCCCCTTCCCCTCTGCTCTCCACACACCAGGATTTGCATCCATCCATCAGCACAGACCTTATCCAAGCAATTTCAGCAGCCGCGCACATTCTCTGGGGAAAGAGGAAGAGAAAAATCGATAAGCCGTTTCCCTCGCTTCGGGTTCTTCACCAATCTCTGAAGAGCACCAAGGAAAACAGAGACCAGCAAGTGCTTTATCTCTTGCCGAGCCGGCAGCTCGAACAATGCTTTTTTAAAAAAGAAAAGAAAAGAAAATAGAAATTTGGGGTCAAATCTGCTGGGGTCCAAGGGAACGGGTGTTCGTTGACTCTGCAAAACAGAGTGCAGAAGCAGCAGCCCAGGAAAAGAGGCGAAGGTTAGCTATACTTTTCCTCCAGCACTTTCCACAAACCAGGGAAAGAAACCAGAAACCATGGAAGTAGAATTATCAATTCATGCCCGAGGGAGTGTGTTTTTTTTTATAACTTGAAAGCTTGCGTAATCGTATACCAAGCTATGTTGTTCCGGTAAAAAAAAGCATCTTTTACCCGCTTTGTATTTCCAGTGCTTTGGGGAAAATGACAATAAAACACACACACAGAGGGCCAGACTAGACAAGCTAAAGGTGTGAGGTTTAATATGCCCAGTTCCCACCCCCACCCCCTTCTAAATTTAAGCTGCTAAGAAAATAAGAGGATATTGATGGGTACATTGGTGTGCAATGGAGTCGGACAAGGGTTCAGCTTCCTTCGGAAACTTCCCTCTGGAGACAAGTAGCAGCTTTAGAGGGGCAGGATAGAAAAAACCCTCCCCACACCCCACATTTCCCAACTTCTCCCCTGTGGCTTTTATTCTGGGGGGAAAACAACACTGGAGACAGTGAAGTGAAACCATCTGGCTGCCTTCAAGATCTCACCCAGTTTGGTCCTCTGTCATCCTCCACATCCGCCCGGAAACTCAACCACAATGTGCCTTTTGCTTAAACCCTTAGCTCCCCAAAACAATCCCCGACCAAACCCAACAGTGATGCAGCTACAACATCTGTCATTCTGCCCGGACACTGAGGTCCAGCGCCGAGGGGCTTCTGGCGGTTCCCTCGCTGCGAGAAGCCAAGTTACAGGGAACCAGGCAGAGGGCCTTCTCGGTAGTGGCACCCGCCCTGTGGAACACCCTCCCACCAGTTGTCAAAGAGAAAAATAACTACCAAACTTTTAGAAGACATCTGAAGGCAGCCCTGTTTAGGGAAGCTTTTAATGTTTAACAGACTATTGTATTTTAATAATTTGTTGGAAGCCGCCCAGAGTGGCTGGGGGGAACCCAGCCAGATGGGCGGGGTATAAATAGTAAATTATTATTATTATTATTATTATTATTATTATTATTATTATTATTATTATTATCATTATTATTATTATTATTATTATCTCCATTCGTGAAGTTCGTGATCTCTTTCAGTTTCTGCCTTCTGGAAGAAGGTACAGGGTTACAAAGACTAGGGCTAGCCACCTGAGAAACAGTTTCTATCCAAATGCGATTTTGGTTTTAAACGCAGTGTAAGGTAGTCTCTATGGGAGTGTATTGTATTTAATTATGGGGTGTCAGAGTTTTTAGGGGGTCAACCAGGCTGGGATAGTTGGGATAGCAGGCTTGCTGGTTTTTGAATGTCTGATGTAGATTTTTTCAATTTCGTTGTTCTGCATAGGACAATGACAATAAAGATTATTGTATCGTATTATCGTTTTGTAAGTGGGGTGGGTGGAGAACCTGTGGTCCTGATCATTATGTTTGGGGCTGATGGGAGAGGGAGTCCGACCTGGTCTGGAGGACCTCAGGTTTCCCACTCCTGCCATAAAGCATCGCATAGTGAGATGGAGGCAAATAAACAGCAATGACAAACTGAAATGCACTTTCCCATTGTTCCCATAAAATCCACCTATGAAACAGAAACACTTGTCACATGGAAAACCTGTAGCAACTCAACTCTTTAAGTGGGTCTCTTATAGTGGAATTGGGTTTTGTTTAAAAACCACCACCACAACAAATGAAATAGGCTTTCCATTCTAGACAGGGTTTCCCAAACTTGAGTCTCCCGCTGTTTTGGACCTCAACCCCCATCTTCTCTAGCCAGCAGGACAAGTGGTCAGGGATGATGGGAACTGTAGTTGGAGACCCAAGTTCGGGGAAACCCTGTTCTAGACATACAGTGGTACCTCTGGTTACGAACTTAATTCGTTCCGGAGGTCCGTTCTCAACCTGAAACTGTTCTTAACCTGAAGCACCACTTTAGCTAATGGGACCTCCCGCTGCCGCCGTGCCACCGCTGCGCCACCGCCACACAATTTCTGTTCTCATCCTGAAGCAAAGTTCTTAACCCAAGGTACTATTTCTGGGTTAGTGGAGTCTGTAACTTGAAGCATCTGTAACCTGAAGCGTATGTAACCTGAAGCATATGTAACCTGAAGCGTATGTAACCCGAGGTACCACTGTATAGGAAAATGCCCACACTCCCAATCTCCACCTCATTTGCAGCTGATGGATTGGTTTTGGCTACTTTTTTCGGGGGGGGGGGGGAATGCTCACCACAATGGCTTCCTTCCACCCCCTTTCTCTTTTGGATTTTAAAACGGCTGCCTGCTGTGATATCAGAAGCGCTGCCTTTCACTGCTTAAACGGAGGCTGCTGCCGGAGGCAGCGGCGGCAGCTGGAGGAGAGCCTCATTCCAGAGGGACGCATTTGTCAGCGCGCTTGCGAGGAGAAGAAATAAATGGCAGGGGACATCGCAAGTGACTTGCACAAAATGAAGCTCTGGGCCAGACATGATGCCAAGGCATCTGGGAGAAGCTTGCATGATTCAGGACAGCCCAAAGCCTGTTTGGAGGGGGGGAGACACCGATCCTTTGTTCGTTTATAGGCATACTGGGAACTGTCAGCACATGAGCAGCATAGCTGGCAGGAACCTGGGCAAAACCAAAGCACTGGTCTGGACGTGACGCTGGGTAGCCTTGCGGGAAGCAGTACAGTCGTACCTCGGGTTAAATATGCTTCAGGTTGAGCATTTTCAGGTTACGCTCCGTGGCAACCCAGAAGTAACAGAACACGTTACTTCCGGGTTTCGCCACTCGCGCATGCGCAGATGCTCAAAATGATGTCATGCGCATGCGCAGAAACAGATTGCGTTCTACTCAGGATGCGAACAGGGCTCCGGAATGGATCCTGTTCACATCCAGCTGTACCACTGTATTTTGGAGGGAGGGATGTCTAATTTTGGGTGGGCCAAGACTTTATTTCAAGGTGCAAACATTCCCTTATTCCTCAGTGTGGCCTAGGGGCATGATGCATTTGAGAAACATGCTTCAATGCAGTCCTTTAGGACAGTGTGTGTGTGTGTGTGTGTGTGTGTGTGTGTGCATGCGAGCGCGCGCGCACGCGCACACACACACATGTTAGGGCTGGTTGATATATCAATATATCGTCCAAAACCAGTTTGAAGTTCATATTGTGATATCAGTTTCATAATTTTTGACCGGGCAATATATCGCGAATCATGGTATATACAATATGTGCGCTATGCAAAAATCACAATGTGGGGGAAACCGTGAAGCCAGCCAGTGCTTCTCTCGATTCCTGCAGGCCCTGTTAACTCTGCCGGCTCAGCTGTTCCCTGCCTCATGCAGGGGGGCAGCGAATCACAATAGCAGGCGCTGGCAAAAATCACAATGCGGGGAAAACTGTGAAGCCAGCCGATGCCTGTCTACATAACTCCATCCTTATTTCAGACACTGTGATATAGCAGTATATTGCATTTTTAAGCTGGTGATATACAGTGGTGAAGGGACGCGGGTAGCGCTGTGGGTTAAACCACAGAGCCTAGGACTTGCTGATCAGAAGGTCGGCGGTTTGAATCCCCGCAACGGGGTGAGCTCCCGTTGCTCGGTCCCTGCTCCTGCCAACCTAGCAGTTTGGAAGCACGTCAAAGTGCAAGTAGATAAATAGGTACCACTCCGGTGGGAAGGTAAACGGCATTTCCATGCGCTGCTCTGGTTCGCTAGAAGCGGCTTAGTCATGCTGGCCACATGACCCGGAAACTGTACGCCGGCTCCCTCGGCCAATAAAGCGAGATGAGCGCTGCAACCCCAGAGTCGGTCACGACTGGACCTAAAGGTCAGGGGTCCCTTTACCTTTACTATACAGTGGTACCTCAGGTTACAGACGCTTCAGGTTATAGACGCTTCAGGTTACAGACTCCGCTAACCTAGAAATAGTACCTTGGGTTAAGAACTTTGCTTCAGGATGAGAACAGAAATTGTGTGGCGGCAGTGGGAGGCCCCATTAGCTAAAGTGGTGCTTCAGGTTAAGAACAGTTTCAGCTTAAGAACGGACCTCTGGAACAAATTAAGTTCTTAACCCGAGGTACCACTGTATTAAAGGTAAAGGTAAAGGTACCCCTGCCCGTACGGGCCAGTCTTGACAGACTCTGGGGTTGGTGCGCCCATCTCACTCTATAGGCCGGGGGCCAGCGCTGTCCGGAGACACTTCCGGGTCACGTGGCCAGCATGACATCGCTGCTCTGGCGAGCCAGAGCCGCACACAGAAACGCCGTTTACCTTCCCGTAGAAAGCGGTCCCTATTTATCTACTTGCACCCGGGGGTGCTTTCAAACTGCTAGGTTCGAATAGGTTCGTAATACCACTGTATTACGATGCTGTAAACCAGATATCACCCAGCCTTAGTGTGTGCATATCCAAGGGTTCTGATTCCCAGTCGTGGAGGGTGCATGGTATGGGGTGCTCTTCAGCTTATTTTGGGGTGCAGGGCCATGCGAACATCAGTCCCTTATTCTGGCTGGTGTGCTGAACCAGGAACCAGGAACCAACCTTCGCCTCACATACAGCAGCTCACGAGACCCAAGCTAGACAGAAAGAGGTGCAAGTGGTTGCACTGGTACAAGACAACCCACTTAAGACTATGAAACCATCTGTAGTCCCAGCAGCGCTGTCATTCCTGCCCCCCGCCTCCCCCAAAGGACTACTGTTCACCAGAGTCTCTAGAGAAGGATGGCTGTAAAGGAGGAAGAGAACAAACGGAACAGAACAACAGTACAGATGGCATCCCTCCTTTGCGAGGAAAGAAAAACCACGGGTACCTATTCAAAGCTACTCATCAGTTCTTTATATGGTCAGGGATTGGGGCGGGGGAGAAAACCTCTGCAAGCCACTTAACAGAAGACCAGACCAAGCCTTTGGAGAGATAATACGCCACCAGGAGGGGGGGGGGGTTTAATTAGAAAGTGACCAATGGCATCCACCACCTGCAATTACGGACAGGTGGATCGGTCTAGTTTGCACAAGTTCATCCTGGATGCCTGTTCCAACCTTTTTCCACTTTAATGTTCACATTTTAAAACCGGTGCCAAGAAAACCCCACCGTATTTAAATTCATCTTTTATCTCAAAGCACACATTTCTAAATGCATTTTATCCTAAAATACACTTCTCGGCTGAAAAAAGGGGAGAATAAAGAAATAAAATTCAGAGAAGCGCAGAAGTGGGAGAATAGTTATGTTCCGATGCAGACCAAACAAAATCTGCCCTCATCCCTATCTGTAATGCAGTGAGATAACACACACACACACACACACACACACACACATAAAGGATGTCAAATTACATATTGCCAGGGAAGGACGAAGGCAATCAAAGTTTCCTTATGGAAACAGTGAGAGTTGTGGTGTTGTTGTTTATAAAGGCTGTGAGAGGGCTTTTGTGGAGACCCAAGCCCAGAAGGGCTTCACTTGAGGTAGGCTATTCACGGTCCTCAGCTTTGCCTCTGGAACAAGATTTTCAGAAGGAACGAATAGGGAGGCTTAAGGTGAGCCATGAAACTTGACTGCGGTTGCCAGGACTCAACACGGAAATAACCTAAGCATTAACAAAAGAGAAAGCCTCTAGGCAGCAGCAATTGACCCCTGCATTATTGGGGATTATGGATTCGCTGCAATTTCCAAACAGACCAGAGCTTCTCGCTTCGAAATAAAAACACACCACATTTCCCAAAGGAAGCATTTGGGAATGACGAGTTGAAAAACTAACACCAAGAGGTGCCGGATTTGAATGGTTACACTTGTTTCCTCCTCGTTCTTAGCTTTAAAATAGTTTCAGGGTAAAAGCAGCGATGTAACCGAGAACCCTGCTTTTTTTAAAAAGCTAACAAGAGACAGTGGGAGAGAATTAGAACAGGGGTCAGCAAACTTTTTCAGCAGGGGGCTGGTCTACTGTCCCTCAGACCTTGTGAGGGGCCGGACTATTTTTTTGGGGGGGGGGATGAACGAATTCCTATGCCCCACAAATAACCCAGAGATGCATTTTAAATAAAAGGACACATTCTACTCATGTAAAAACATGCTGATTCCCAGACTGTCCATGGGCCAGATTTAGAAGGCCAGATTGGGCTGGATCCGGGCCCCGGGCCTTAGTTTGCCCACCCATGAATTAGAACATCCACTGTTCCTCCTAGCAGGAAGACTTAACGTTCCTTTACATTCTCGCCACCCTCCCTCCAGACTTGCAGCCCTTGCAATGCAATAAATTAAGCAGCTGTAAGTCCTATTCTCCCTTGCAGACAGTTTCTGTGCTCAGAAATGTTCCTAATCAATTACTTTGGGCATGTGAGCACCACCACCCAAGTGCTCAAATCTCAGAGGGTTTCTGCTCCAAACCAGCCAAGGGCAGGCACATCCTTCCCAGAGCATTCAAAGCTGCTTTGCCGGACCAGACTGAAAACCCACCCATTCTGGAGCAGGATTGCAGGGGCTGTAGAACGAATGTCTGAGCCCTGGGTGGAACGAGAGGCTTCATTTATCTCGCCAGTAACATAACACCTTCCTTGCTGCATGGCAAAGCGCATATGAAACAGGACGGCTAATTTCAAAAGTCCTTTGGGATGTGGCAAACGCAGGTGTCATACCCCACAACATTTCTCTGATGAAAATAGGGGCGTCCTATTCCATGATTGGCACGTGGGTGGCACTGTGTTCTAAACCACAGAGCCTAGGGCTTGCCGATCAGAAGGTTGGCGGTTCAAATCCCCGTAATGGGGTGAGCTCCTGTTGCTCGGTCCCTGCTCCTGCCAACCTAGCAGTTCAAAAGCACAACGAAGTGCAAGGAGATAAATAGGTAGCACTCCAGCGGGAAGGTAAATGGCATTTCTGTGCGCTGCTCTGGTTCACCAGAAGCGGCTTAGTCATGATGGCCACATGACCCGGAAGCTGTCTGTGGACAAACGTTGGCTCCCTCAGCCAGTAAAGCAAGATGAGCGTGCAACCCCAGAGTCATTCGCGACTGGACCTAACGGTCAGGGGTCCCTTTATCTTTACCTTTATTCCATGATTATAATAATCACAACAACAACAACAATAATTTTATTATTTATACCCTGCCCATCTGACTGGGGCGTCCCAGCCACTCTGGGCAGCTTCCAACATCTATAAAAACACCATTAAACATTGAAAAACTTCCTTATACAGGGCTGCTTTCAGATGTCTTCTAAAGGTTGTATAGTTCCTTATCTCCTTGGCTCGGGGGGGGGGGTGTTGCATAACTCCATACCCTCCAACATTTCTCTAATGAAAATAGGGGTGTCCTAGGGAAAAGTGGGACATTCCAGGATCTAATCAGAAACCGAGCAGGCTTCTGTAAATCCGGGACTGTCCCTGGAAAATAGGGATACTTGGAGGGTCTGGGGTGTCAGTTAGTGTTCAGAGGCAAAAATCCCTCTACAGAAGTAAGGTAAAGGACCCCTGGACAGTTAAGTCCAGTCAAAGGTGACTCTGGGGTTGTGGCGCTCATCTCACTTTCAGGCCGAGGGAGCTGGCGTTTGTCCACAGACAGCTTTCCAGGTCATGTGGCCAGCATGACTAATCCACTTCTGGCACAACAGGACACAGTGGTGGAAACCAGAGCGCACGGAAACGCCGTTTACCTTCCTGCCGGAGTGGTACCTATTTATCTACTTGCACTTTGACGTGCTTTCGACCTGCTAGGTTGGCAGGAGCTGGGACAGAGCAACAGGAGCTCACTCCACTGCAGGGATTTGAACTGCTGACCTTCTGATCAGCAAGTCCAAGAGGCTCAGTGTTTTGGACCACAGTGCCACCCCTCCTGTGACATTAAGAAGCCCTTTCTATCCTGGCTCATATCTGAGGGATGGGGATCCTGGGGCCAGCCACATGTTGCTAGGAGCAACATCCCAGCCCACCGGCTAGGACTTGGGAATCTATCGATGTCCGGTGTGCCACAGGTTGTCCACGCCTTTCCAAGCCGATGGTGGACACCATCCCTAACATCTGGCCAAAAGAAGAAGCCTCTCATCTACCAGTGCAGTTTTCGGTCATTAGCACACACAGCTTAATAGGACACCGATAGACCAACCCTCCGCCAGTTTGCCACGAGCTTAGCTGATCCATTACGAAGCATTTCTGCGGCTCTCCTCACTTGGCCAGACTGCAGTGTCTGTGGCTGCAGCTCGCTCGCCTGTTAGCCACGGAACGTTTGCCAGCTCCAAACAACGCTTGCGTCTCTGTGTCGTTAGCTTTGTGATCATTTTGTGCACCGCGCTCCGGCCTCCCACAGCAGGAGGATTGTTTGCTCGCTTCCTCCTCCCACAGCCCAAGGAAGAGACGCTCTTTTCTCTACCCAGACAGAAGAGCCTTTCTGCAGCCTCCCGAAGAGCCACCGGCAATTTCGCCACAGCTGCACTGCACACAGGAGAGCCCTTTACGCAACTCGACAAAAGCAGGCGGGAGGTGCCGTGCCAAGCGAAGGCTCTGGCCGTGCCAATCGCGAGGCTGCGAAGTTAATAAATGCGAAAGCTGGAGTCGAGGCAGGGGAAAGAAGAAGCCCCGGTAGTTTGGATGATCCCTCTCTCAAAACAAAACAAAAAATGGGGACATTTATCCTACACATCATGGCCAAAGCATTGCATCTTCTTCTGCTCCTCCTTTGTAGCATCAAGGCTGAAGCACAACATCGCCCCTTCTCTCGCATATGGAAAACCACAAAGAAATGGTTTTTTTTGGTGGGGAGGGAAGGGGTTACAAATAAAAGGCAAAAGGCATAAAAGGCAGCCAGGCTGAGCCAGACAACCCCCAGAATCGCTTCCAGGATCCAGCTGCTTCTAAAATGCTGGCAAGAACTGAACGTTCCCTCTTTGCAGGCAAAGAAAGTACGGAAAATGGGCCCTTCTCCCCTTACATTCCTTCCAGGGGCGAGGCCTGCCCTCGGATCCGGAGCTTTCCGTGCCTCATTCATTCTTGGCCTCACCCTGAATCTCAGAATTCATTCTGTACCTTCTCACAGGTACACCTAGGCAGGTGCTACCAGGAAACAGGACACCAAAAATAAAGAGGCCACAGAGTGGATAGGAAGGCAGTACTTTAATTACTGCAGGTGGGGGCGGGGGGCGGGAAGAGGCAGGGAGGGGTCCTTAAATGAAATTGGAAAGCTCCAACATCATGATTTCTACCCCCACCCAATCTTAGCCAGATCATGTTATCCCCCTATAACCCTTTCAAAAAAGTAGGTAAAGCAGGCTGGCCCCACATCATCCAGAAAGGCTTATGAGTGGTGTTATAGTTGGGGGGGGGGGAGGATTTTATATAAGGGATATCCAAGATGGGATTTGAAGCAGGTCTCAGCAGCAGAACCACCTTGTAATGCTGATGCCCAGCTCTGGGAGAAGCAACCTCTGAGCATATACAAAGAGTCTTTCTCTCGCCACCAGTTCATCACAACTGCTCCCTCCCACACCAAAGGGCTTGATGTGTAACTAGGTTTTGCTAGACCAGGATCGAAGTACCAGTGCTTAGCCGAAACATATGAAGTCATACGAAAGAGAGATTTCCCCCTTACCGCATTTGAGATTAAGGGAAAGGGTTTTCCAGAGAACAGCACAGGCTTGAGCCTTGGGGTAAAATTATAATAATCCCAAGAACGGATGCAAGGAGAATGCTGGAAAACACTGCGCGAGTGTTGACGGCAATTTCTGGAGCCAAGAGAAAAAGGGAACCTGATAATCCTTTGTGGAAGTCAGTGGGGGGAAAATTTAAAGCCTGACGGTGGTTTAACTCAGAGTGTTTCCCAAACTTGGGTGTCCAGCTGTATTTGGACTACAACTCCCATCATCCCTAGCTAGCAAGCATGATGGGAGTTGTAGTCCAAAAACAGCAGGAGACCTAAGTTTGGGAAACACTGGTTAAACTAATGCTCCAAGTTAAAACTATAAGGGAGGAAAGTATCCATCTGAACACACGCGAAGAACAAAACTTCCAAACCAGGCAGGTGTAGCCAGGAAAGAAAGCTCTTCCAAGCAAGGTTAGGAATGGTCAAGGAAAACAAGGAAACAAACAAATACCGTATTTTTTGCTCTATAAAACTCACTTTTTCCCTCCTAAAAAGTAAGGGGAAATGTGTGTGCGTCTTATGGAGCGAATGCAGGCTGCGCAGCTATCCCAGAAGCCAGAACAGCAAGAGGGATCGCTGCTTTCGCTGCGCAGCAATCCCTCTTGCTGTTCTGGCTTCTGAGCAGTGGCGTAGCGTGGGGGGTGCCAGGGGTGCCGGCCGCACCGGGCGCAACATCTGGGGGGGGGGCGAGTCCAGAGGGAAGGGACAAGTTCCTTCCTCCGCCAGGCTCCCCGCCGCCGCCACCAGCCTTGCGCCCTAGCGCGCGCGCCCCCCGCCGCCGCTGTGGCGTGCAGGGGGGGCCGGCCACAACATCTGGGGGGGCGCGCTCGCACTCGAGTGCTAAAATCCACGGGTTAGGGGGCGCAAATTACTTGCCTTGCCCCGGGTGCTGACTACCCACGCTACGCCGCTGCTTCTGAGATTCAGAATATTTTTTTTCTTGTTTTCCTCCTCCAAAAACTAGGTGCGTCTTGTGGTCTGGTGCGTCTTATAGAGAGAAAAATATGGCAAGCTGTCCCTTGTATGGAAGTGGTGCTAAAACTCCTGGAATCATTCAGAGGGCACATTCATTTAGGTAAACAGGAATATGTCGCAAAAACCCTCAACTGGGACAGGCAAAATTCACCCCAGTTATCAGTTCCAGAGCGCTCCCTGCCCCCACCCAAGTTTCTGCTCCTCACTCACCTGATGTGTCCCACATGTTGAGTTCGATGCGCTGCTTTTCGATCTCAAAACTGGCCGTGTAGTTCTCAAACACCGTGGGGACATAGTTCTGCAAGGGAGTGGCAGCAGAGACAACAGAACGCATGAAACCACAGAATTTCATGCCATGCCGCCGACTGGGAGAAACCCCCCCCCACTGCAAGCACCCCCAACCCAGATTTCACACGCCTGGGCCCCTGACACACTCGCGGCCGGACCCCACAACCCAAAAAGCAATGCTCCATTTTTGAAAGCAAACATTTACGGTGCCCGCCTCTGCCTCTGGAAGTCCTTTCGTCCTAATTTGTGGCTCGTGTGGGATCCTGGCTATGCTCCAGTAAAAGCAAAACAGAGGTCCTCCCTGGTTGCTTAGAGGAAGTTCTGTCTCAGGACTCAGCCAAGACATTGAGAAAAGGCTCTAGGTCTTTTACTGAGTTCTGTAACCCTCAGTCCCAACAGAGGCCGATTTTATGCAAGGACAAAATTTGGTGCCCCCGCAAAAAAGAATATTTCTTATTTTCACAATAATTCCTTTTGGTAGAGTTGCTTTCTTATGTAGCTTCTTAGTAGCTACCCGTATATTATTATTATTATTATTATTATTATGGCCCTCAGCTAGAGGGAACCAGATGCTCTGTCCTAAATCCAGCCACCCCACAAAGTCAGGCAGGCAGGTTGCTCCGGGTTTCTGACATTCCGCCTGATGTTCCAGCGGTTCCTCAGTTCCCCTACAGAACCCTAAATCTCCCTCCCAGCTTTTCCTGAACCCGACTCCTCACTTGAACCTCCTCCATCTCCTTCACCACCCTCAAAATTGCCCCCCCCCCAGACACCCAAACTCTCTTTCTAACCTAACCTGCTAAGTCAGTCTAACCGAAAAAGAGGATTTTGTGGCACCTTGGAAGATGAAGGAATTGATTATGGCAGAAAGGGGGAAGCGCCTTGAACCGCCCCCCTGTGTGGAGAGTCCCTTCCAGGTACCTTCAGCTCCCCCCCAAACCCCCCTATTTTACACCCCACATGACACACTCAAACCCTTGCATTTTGACCCTCCACTTCCAGTTCTGTGTGTTTTGCCTCTCCCTGCTCCCATCTCGCCCCTGGCTCTCCCAACAGGTGACACGAGCAGTATCCCTTCCTAAGACCCCCCAAATCCCGCAGTCTCCGGCCACATCCGAGGGGACACCCTACCCAGTGGGCACCGTCTAAAAACACGGGCTCTCCGCCCTCTCCGGGCGATGCTGCCGTCGGGGATCCAAGACCTGGGACCTCCCGCAAGCGCAAAGCGGGCGCTAACCCCACCGAGCTGCGGTTCTTCGACGTCCTTAGACCGACCGGCCGCCCCCTCGGAGGAACCGGAGACCCCGCTGGCCAACCGGCATTCCTGCTCGCCTTGCCTGGACGCCGCTCTCCGGCTGCATCTCCCGAGCCCCCCACCCACAACACCCACCCACCGCGACCGTCGGGGGTCCCTCCCGTCCCCTCCGGCTTCCCCGCCCCGTCGGATGTGGCTCCCTCTGCGGGAGGCTGTCCGTCCCCCCCCGCCCCGTACCTCGGGGTAGGTGTCCTTGGCGAAGACGTGGAGCAGCGCCGTCTTGCCGCACTGGCTGTCGCCCACCACCACGATCTTGCAGCGGGCCAGCTGGCTCTCCATGGCGCCTTCCGATGCAGGCAGGCAAGACGGCGCGGGCCGCCGCTCAGTCCCCGCGCCGGGGAAAAAGCAGGAGCAACATCGCCGCCGCCGTCTCCGCCCGCCTCTCCGCGCTGGCAGACAGGCTCCTGCCGCGGCTCCCCGGCTCCCGATGCCGCACCCCCTGCTCCGCCCTCCCCAGCCCCCGTCTCGCCGCCGGCCCCCTCGCGGCGCTCCTACCCTCCCGTCGCCAGCAGGCGGCGCCCTGGAGCAGGGCCCCCCCCCCCCCCCGACCAGCCTCGCCGGCGCGTCCGGAGGGTCCCTTTGGCTGATGCGCAACCGGGGGGGGGGCGGGTTTAGCTCTCTCCTACCCCCCCCCCCGGGGATGCCAATATTTTATTCCAATATTTTATTGGAATAAAATATTGGGGGTGGCGGACCCCAAGCAATTGATCACAAAACGCACTGTTTGAATGGCAATGTCCATCAATGGGGGGAGGCGGACCCTCAAATATTTTAGGGGGGTGGGCGCCGATGAGTTGCTCCTATCTCTCCGCGCGCCACCCAAAAACTCCATCTGCCTCGATGCATTTCGGATACGAGGCTTCCGTCCATGGTGCAGAACCGCGACCCCCCCAAAAAAAATCGCCATGTCCCCCCTTTTTTTAAAGCCCCCCCCCCGCTTGATCATGGAAAGAATAAGGGGGTAAACTTGCAGGGTCCTTTCCTCCTGTCTTTTTGCCCCCTGTTCGGGGCCACCACGTGGGGAAAAGAAAAAATGCAATTGCTTTGACGGGCAAACGCAGATCAGTTTCTTGCTCCCCAGCATTTGTGGGGATTTATTGCTAAACCCCACTTTTTTTAAAAAAAATAAATCCTGTTGTTTTAAAGCCCCCCCCCCCGAAATAAGCGCTCTCTCTCAACGTGCTTCCTTTTCCCCCATGAAATGAGAAATTAAGATGCAAAGAAGTTTTTTTTTCCATTTTCCCTACCACAGAATGCCGTAGTGATGCAGAGAGAGAGAGAGAGAGAGAGAGAGAGAGAGAGAGAGAGAGAGAGAAATTCTCAAAACATTTGCAGAAAGAAAAGAGCAGCAAAAGCGCTTGGTTCCCGGTCAGCGGCGTCATCGCTTCTTTCCTCCTTCGGCCACCGGGGGGCGCCGTTCTTCCCCCAAGCGCTGAGCGAAAGAGGAGGAGGAGGAAACGGTTCTAATTAACGCAACTAATCATGAGAGCTGGGCGAGCCTAAAAATATTTAATTATCCTATATATTGTGCTCACTCTGCAGGCCCTCGGCCCCCGCAGAAAATGTTACCCTTGTTTTCTGATTGGGATTAATTTAGAGCATTATCTGAAAATTCACAACCCCTTTTGCTGCCATTAGCACTCAAGAATGCTGTTGGTGAGAAAAACAAGACATTACCTAGACAGCATCTTAAAAAGCAGAGACATCACCTTGCCAACTAAGGTCCGTATAGTTAAAGCTATGGTTTTCCCAGTAGTGATGTATGGAAGTGAGAGCTGGACCATAAAGAAGGCTGATCGCCGAAGAATTGATGCTTTTGAATTATGGTGCTGGAGGAGACTCTTGAGAGTCCCATGGACTGCAAGAAGATCAAACCTCTCCATTCTGAAGGAAATCAGCCCTGAGTGCTCACTGGAAGGACGGATCCTGAAGCTGAGGCTCCAATACTTTGGCCACCTCATGAGAAGAGAAGACTCCCTGGAAAAGACCCTGATGTTGGGAAAGATGGAGGGCACAAGGAGAAGGGGATGACAGAGGACGAGATGGTTGGACAGTGTTCTCAAAGCTGCTAACAATGAGTTTGACCAAACTGTGGGAGGCAGTGGAAGACAGGAGTGCCTGGCGTGCTCTGGTCCATGGGGTCACGAAGAGTTGGACACGACTAAACAACAACAATAGGTATAGGAAACATGATGGTGCAGAAGCTGTCCTATTGCTCTGCTTCAAATGGTAATGGTAGGCTGCCGAGGACATCTGTATCTCAAAGGAGGCTGCCCGCTGTGTCTCTGCATGAGTCCCTGCTCTCGTTGTGCCTCTTCCTCTCCTGCCAGGAGGAGGTGGGTAGCTTTACTGCATCGCTCATGATTCTGGGCACGGTCAAAGAATGCAGTGCAGAATCGCCAGCCCTCAGAAGGAACTGCCCGGTGCCTCTCTGAACGAGTAACTGTTCTAGCATCGATTGGGTTGGGGAGTCTGCCTCGGCTGTCAGAAAGGTGGGGAAAACAGATAGCAGGAGGAGAGATCTTTAAAATGGCTACTGGTATCTTGGTAGTACTCAGGTTCCTGGGGTGGGTGGGATGCTAGGGGAGGGGTAGTCCCTTGGTGGGGGACACATCCTGCTCCTTCTGGGGTGCTTTATATTATTATTTTTATTACTACTACTACCCCGCCCATCTGGCTGGGACGCGGGTGGCACTGTGGGTTAAACCACAGAGCTTAGGGCTTGCCGATCAGAAGGTCGGCGGTTCGAATCCCTGCGACAAGGTGAGCTCCCATTGCTCAGTCCCTGCTCCTGCCAACCTAGCAGTTCGAAAGCACGTCAAAGTGCAAGTAGATAAATAGGTACCGCTTCAGCAGAAAGGTAAATGGCGTTTCCATGCACTGCTCTGGTTTCGCCAGAAGCAGTTTAGACATGCTGGCCACATGGCTCCCTCGGCCAGTAAAGTGAGATGAGTGCTGCAACCCCAGAGTCGGTCACGACTGGACGTAATGGTCAGGGGTCCCTTTACCTTTACCTTTACCTTTACATCTGGCTGGGCTTCCCCAGCCACTCTGGGCAGCTTCCAACAAAATAGTAAAATACCGTAATACATCAAACATTAAAAGCTTCCCTAAACAGGGCTGCTTTCAGATGTCTTCTAAAAGTCTGGTAGTTGTTTTTCTCTTTGACATCTGGTGGGAGGGCGTTCCACAGGGCAGGTGCCACCACCGAGAAGGCCCTCTGCCTGGTTCCCTGTAACTTGGCTTCTTGTAGTGAGGGAACCGCCAGAAGGCCCTCAGAGCTGGACCTCAGTGTCTGGGCAGAACGATGGGGGTGGAGACGCTCCTTCAGGTATACCTTGTCCACCTTTGGTCCCTGCCCTGTACTCAGGTCTCACCTGTGGCTCCTGGAAGCTGTCAGCACCCTGGGAACAGCTTTGACTTCTCAACTTAACCTGCCCCATAGAAGTCAAAAGGGGGCCATGTCCCAGCAGAGTCAAGCCTAGATGTCTGCCAGAACTGGCCTCCTTTCAGTGCTTTGTAATGGTGATCATTAAGGAAGTGCAGCGTTTGCTGCTAATCACCCTCTTTAAAAGCACTCTAAGTGCAGCCGGATGCATTATGGTCGCAAATAACTGCTTAAAAAAATAATAATCTAGTGCCAAAGTGCTATTCCTACTGGGATATGTGGAGAAGGAAGGGGGGGATGGTAGGGGTGTTCCTGTCGCCATGCGGAGAGTTTTGTTTTTCCAACACTTTAAATTCCCGGCATGCCTCGCTGCTACACACCGGTTGGACGCAGAGGAACGGTGGGAGAAACCAGCTGGGGGGCCCCCAAAGGAAGAAGGCTCAAATCCTGGGGAGTTGTGGTCCGAGGGAGAAGAGGTGTCAGAAGCGGAAGGGCGTAACAGGGCTGAGTGAGCTGGGAGAGTCTGTGGCAGAGAGCAGTTGAGAATCGGAGGCAGAAGCGGAAGGAGGAGAGGAGGGAGGCTGAGAGGCATACAGAAGTCAGGCTGGTGAAGAAGCCAGGGTGTCTCCCCCTTCTGCTGTGACAAGCTCCCCTTCGCCCTGGTCTCCAGGACCAGAAGAGGCATAAAAAGGGCAGAGGAGACGTTGGCTTCATGCAGGCACAGTCTCCGATTGCTTGGGATAAACCCTGGAGAGGAGGGAACCTCAGCAGCTGTGGGGAGGCAGGAACCTGTGAGGAGCTCGTCCTACACTCAAGTAGGACCCTGGCAGAGACACATGCCCGACTGGCATGTTTTCTCCCTCCTGGTCGATCGTTCGGGAGCTTCAAGAGCTTTCTTCAGCCTGAAAGTCACAGCGACCAATGCCAACAGACACCGGCACACTTAGGGATCCGCAGAGTCTTCACAGTTCACGTGACAGCAACTCAGCATTTTGGCTAATCTACTTTATTTACATATAAACACACACGGAGCACTGTGACATGGCTCTCTCTCTCTAGCATCAGACAGCAAAGAGAAAAAGAACAAAGGACAATAGTCCCACTTTATGGAACACGGTAACACAAACATCCTGTCTCCATCACTTCCCACTCTGTGGAGTCAAAACATACACCGTCATGTGATAGACAAAAATCCCATGACTGCAATCATGGAGCAGGAATTCAGCCTCCGCAACTCCTTCATGGGGGCAAGACCTGCCATAGACGACTTGCTGTGCTCATTTGGCCGGACGCTCCTGTGCAGTTCCCCATTTTTGCTAATAAAGGGTTAACACCAACTTGCTTGGTGTGATTTACCGCTGGTTTGCTCCTATCTCTCGCCCTCTGTGGTTTTCACCCTCCCAACAGCCTTGTGCTGGGATGCTGCTGTTAACTGCCATTTCGCAGCCTGGAAAACAGGTCAGGGTCCCTATATTCCAGGGACAGTCCCAGATTTACAGAAGCTGTCCCGGTTTCTGGTTTGATCCCAGAATGTCCTGCTTTTCCTTAGGACGTCACTGTTTCCAACAGAGAAATGTTGGAGGGTGTGCAGTTATGCGACTCAAGGAGGTAAGTAATTATGCAACCTTTAGAAGACACCTGAAGGCAGCCCTTTATAGGGAAGTTATTAAATGTTGAATGTTTTATTATGTTTTTATATAGGTTGGAAGCTGCCCAGGGTGGCTGTAGCAACCCAGTCAGATGGGTGGGGTATAAATTTTTATTACAGTGGTACCTCGAGTTACATACGCTTCAGGTTACAGACTCCGCTAACCCAGAAATAGTACCTCAGGTTAAGTACTTCGCTTCAGGATGAGAACAGAAATCGTGCGGCGGCAGTGGGAGGCCCCATTAGCTAAAGTGGTACCTCAGGTTAAGAACAGTTTCAGGTTAAGAACGGACCTCCAGAACGAATTAAGTTCTTAACCTGAGGTACCACTGTATTATTATTATGGAATAGGACGTCGCTTTTCATCTGAGAAATGTCGGAGGGTATGCATATCCAACCAAAGATCACAGGGTGGTTTACAATATGAAACCACAAAATACATGTCATAATAGCAAACCGAAACCTGCCCAACTCAGTATAACAGGCCACAGATATATTTTATTATTATTTATTAAATTTATTAAATTATGGGCCTTTGCCTTTGGGCGGTAGCAATTATAAGCAAATGTGTTTTTGAGTATTTACTAAAGATTCTTCCCCACAGCCCTTCACCTCTGCAGCTAGGAAGGCAGACTAAAAAGGTAAAGGGACCCCTGACCATTAGGTCCAGTCGCGGATGACTCTGGGGTTACATGCTCATCTTGCTCTGTAGGCTGAGGGAGCCGGCATTTGTCTGCAGACAGCTTCCAGGTCATGTGGCCAGCACGACTAAGTCGCTTCTGGCGAACCAGAGCAGCGCACAGAAATGCCGTTTACCTTCCCACCGGAGTGGTACCTATTTATCTACTTGCACTTTGACGTGCTTTTGAACTGCTAGGTTGGCAGGAGCAGGGACTGAACAACGGGAGCTCACCCCGTCGCGGGCATTCGAACCGCCGACCTTCCGATCGGCAAGCCCTAGGCTCTGTGCTTTACACCACCACGCCACCCGCGTCCCAGGAAGGCAGACTACCTGCTCTGAAAAAGGCACGGCCAATTTACAAGATGAGAGGGGCTGGGTTCATAGCTCAGATGCAGTGGCGAGCCTTGGGAACTCGAGCGATGAGTGTAGGATAATATATTTCTACTCCTCGTGGTCAGAGGTCCTCACAACCTGCGCAGAACTCCAGGCAGGATGGAGACACCTGTGTCAGCCTTAGACACGTTTCCACTTAAAGACAGATCTCTGTTTCTCTCTCTCTCCTCTGGAACGTGCCGCTCCATGTCAAGTGGGATGCATCGTGTCAGCCTTGCCACTCCAATGTCCTAAAAATGTCTATCCGCGACACCTCGCCATTTCAATTAGCCGAGTTATTTATTTATTTATTGGAACGGAGCTCTCAGCTAATATCCGGCAGCCTGAGTCATGGAGCGAAAGACAAGAGAGCTCCAAAGATTTACTGTAATGGGAAATTTTAATTTGTCAAGAATGGGACAAAATATAAGAGAGAGAGAGAGAGAGAGAGAGAGAGAGAGAGAGAGAGAGAGGGAGGGAGAGACGCAGTGGAGATTAAAATGTTGTTGGCAGCGTCACTGAGACATTTATTAATGGATGAGCAGTTGGGTCTAGTTTCTTATTTCTCCAAGCAGGTTCATCTTTCATGAATAAATGTTAGCATTTTCCCAACTGGAAGCAGAGACATCTCCTGGCATTGGTCCCCATGCAAACGGCCCCTGCAAAATTTATCACCAGTGCAAAGTGAGATAAGGATGTGCAGATTTGCTCACTGAAACTACAGCTGTGCCCCAGATAGAAAAATCCAAATTGCAGGTTATAGCACATATACATGAGGACAGACGATTGTCACCATCCACAGAAATATTCTAGATGTATTTCTAGCTTTGGCAAGAGTGCCTCTAATCATGCGTAAAGCATGTGTGTCTAAATGTGGGCATGTTGCATAACTCAGTCATTAGAACATGCAGAACATTAGAACATTAGAACATTAGAACATGCAGAACATGAGAACATAAGAACATCTCAGGGTCATGGGTTAGAACCCCATGTTGGGCAAAATATGTCTGCATTTCAGGAGCATAGCTGTCAACTGTCCCTAATTTGGCGGGAAAGTCCCTTATCCCAGCACCGTGTCCCGCTGCTGTCCCTTATTGATGATATCCCTTAAATTTACTGGGTTTCAAAGGAAGCAGCTCCTCTCCCTCCCTCCCTGCAGGCCAGGGAGGAGGGAGGCTCCAACTGTGTTGCTTGGCTGCGTTGCTCACTCAATAAGGAGTCTAAGAACGACTGGGGGATGGAGCTTGCATGCCTTGTGCCGATCAAATCGGCCACGTTGCCTGGGGACTCGCCTTTGCTCAGCGCTTCCCAGCGGAGAAGTGACGGTGGTTTTCCTTGCTGCATCCCCTTTGCCGGGTTGCTGCGCTGTGGGAACCACCGCTTGAGGCTTTGTTTGGCTGCTGGCTGGGCTTTCTGCCTTTGGCTCGGAGGGGCTCAGAAGTTGAACATACCTGTGCTTGGAAAATCACTTATTTTGGCTGCTGATCCCTTATTTTCGAGGCTGCTGGTCCCTTATTTTCAAATCTGTAGGTTGACAGCTATGTTCAGGGGGGTTGGACTAGATGACCCTCACAGTCAAGGCCTTGTAGGACGCCTCTACTGCCATCACCTCCTGTCAGTGCCACGAGTCCCTGCAGGCCGCTGCCACAAGGACTCGCAGGCCACCACCGTTTCTGCTGCCAAATCCTGTCACCACTGCTAGGCCTCGCAGGCTAATGCCATGACTGCTGCCTCTTCCCATCGCCACCACAAGGCCTCACAGACCGCTGCCATTACTGCCACCACTTTCCGTCACCACCATGAGGTCTTGCAGCCGCCACCGCTACTGCCGCCAGCTCCCGTCACTGCTGTGAGTCCTTGCAGTCAACTGCCGCTACTGCCATCACTCTCTATCACCGCTGCAAGGCCTCGCAGGCCACCACTGTTTTGTCATCGCAGCAAGGCCTTGCAGACTGCCGCCATACTGATGGCACCTCCTGTCACCGCCGTGAAGTACTGAAGTTCTCACCCTGGGCCAGCAGGGGGATACTGTAGATAGTTTTCACTCAGGTCCACATATGCAAATAATGAATTGAGAGTGACGTTCAGTGATTGGATAGCTACAGAAAGTTGTTACTGTTGCCTTGTAGTGGAGCTCTATATAAGCAGGCTGGCTGAACCCTTCAGTTCAGTTCAGTTCTGTTCTGGGCCTGTGAATAAACAAGAGCTGTTTGAAGAATTGCTGTGTCGTCTGATATGTTCACCCACAACTTAACAGTTACTCCCTGTCATGGCTGTGAGGCCTCGCAGCCCACCGCCACTGCTGTCACTCTGTCACCGCCTTGCAGGCTGCCACCATTACTGCTGCCACTTTTTCATCGCTACTGCGAGGCCTCACAAGCCACCACCACTACTGCCGCCACCTTCTGTCGCTGCTGCAAAACCACGCACTCTGCCACTGCTGCCGTTACTCACTGCCGCGAGACCTTGCAGGCTGCCGCCATTACTGCCGCCACCTCTCGTTGCAGCCACAAGGCCTCGCAGGCCACCACTGCTTCTGCCGCCACCTCCCGTCACTGCTGTGAGTGACAGGTCGCTGCTGATACTGCCATCACTCTCTATCACTGCCACAAGGCCTCGCAGGCTGCCACCGCTACTGCTGCCGGCTCCTGTCACCGCTGCGAGGCTTTGCAGGTCGCCACTGATTTTTTCGCCACCACGATGCCTAGCAGGCTGCTGCTGCCCCCTCCCGTCACCGCCACAAAGACTCGCAGGCTACCGCTGATTGAGCCACCACCGCAAGTCCTTGCAGGTTGTTGTGGTTGTTGCCCCTACTGCCGACACATACAGTGGTATCTCTCGTTGTGAACAGGATCCGTTCCAGAGGCCCATTCGCAACATGAATAGAACGCAACCCGCAGCTGCACGTCTGCGCACACGCAGGTTGCAATTCGCCGCTTCTGCGCATGCGCGTGACGTCATTTTGCGCGTCTGCGCATGTACAAGTGGCGAAACCCGGAAGTAACCCTTTCCGGTACTTCCAGGTCGCTGCGGGACGCAACCTGAAAAAAACGTATCATGAAGCAAACGTAACATGAGGTATTGTGGTCACGGCAAGCTGTTTCTGCCACTGTTGCTTCTGCCTCCATCATTCCTGCTGCCAGCCTGGCAGTCCCAGATTATTTGTATTCACAATGACTCATCGCTGTACTTTGGATTCTCCTGAATACCACCGTTAGGTAACCAAGCCGCAAACCAAAAGTCCATTTTGGGATGCATTTTGGTTTGCTTGCTGATGAAACTGAGTGTGTGATGTTTGATAATGTTGTCATGTAACCAGTTTAGACCCCTAAGTATACTATTAGTCATCAAGACATTGTCCTGTTCGTCTCTGTATACAGTAGTTCCGTCTGAAATATTGTGGAAGATTGCAATGTTCAGCTGCTGACAACATTGCAGCATTTAGCAGGGGATAGTGTGAGGTTTAGTTGCTGATAACATTGCAGTGCTTAGCTGGGGAGTTATCGCAATGTTGAAAACCAGATATTGCCTAGCCTTTACACACAGGGCCGGATTTAGGTTTGATGAGGCCCTAAGCTACTGAAGGGGATGTGGGTGGCACTGTGGGTTAAACCACAGAGCCTAGGACTTGCCAATCAGAAGGTTGGCGGTTTGAATCCCCGCAACGGGGTGAGCTCCCGTTGCTTGGTCCCTGCTCCTGCCCACCGAGCAGTTCGAAAGCACATCAGAGTGCAAGTAGATAAATAGGTACCACTCCAGCGGGAAGGCAAACGGTGTTTCCGTGCACTGCTCTGGTTCGCCAGAAGTGGCTTAGTCCTGCTGGCCACATGACCCGGAAGCTGTACGCCGGCTCCCTCAGCCAATAAAGCGAGATGAGCGCTGCAACCCCAGAGTCGGTCACAACTGGACCTAATGGTCAGGGGTCCCCTAAGCTACTGAAGGTAATGGGGTCCAGCTGTCCTTTGTCAACAACAAATTGTCACTGTTTTTTGTGTTGAATATATGCTATATGGCAATTTATGGACCTAATGGGTATCTAAAGCCATTTGCACATAACAAAATATGTATTTTATCAACATAATTGTTGAACTTATCTTATATTTTGGAAATGTACATCCAGTTTTTTCCTTTAATTTTTTTGGGGGGCCCCGAGAGAGTGGGGCCCTAAGCTATAGCTTGTTTAGCTTGTACGTAAATCTGGCACTGCTTACACACATTGTGATTCGCGATACATTGCCAGCTCAAATATTATGAAACAATTATCACATTGTGAACTTCAAACCGATTTTGGACGATAAATGAATACATCTGCCAGCCCTAGCGTTAGCTAGCTGAAATTGAGTAGGTTAAGTAGCTCTCTGTGTTCATCAGCAAAGAAATCCAGTGGGCTGCTTCAGGAGGCACACGAGGCCCCCAACAGCCAGTCCTTTTTATTTGCAGTATTTCGTTTTGCAGGCTGGCAATGTTCGGTCACTTCCTTGTTGAGGCTGAATTTAATAATCACTTTCTTCCAAGTCATTTCGCAAAGTTCCCTGTTTCGCCAGAAGAGGGCAGACCATCCCAGAAGCCGGGAGAAAACAGTTACCAGCTGCAGCCACAAGAGGGCGAAGCCGCGGTTTTCTCCAGATCCGAGTTTGAGCCAAGAGCTGCTTCTTTGGTCATGCAAATTATATAGTGTGTTGTTTTTAATTACCGGTTGGAGAATAACTGCAATTCATAACATAGTGCCATAGATAGATATTGAGATATAAGATTGCACAATTGAGAAAATAAAAGAAAACAAAACCCTTAATGCAAAAAAGGAGAACATTTCAAAACATTTAGTTCTAGTTCTGCTTGTTTTTCAACTCCTTACCTTAATTTATGGTGTATCTTGTGGAATTAATTAATATTTATTTCCCAGAACATTGTTGTATATTCCCCCCTTTATTAGTGGTTTAACAAAACAAACAAACCCCAAACCCTATTTCCTCTCTTCCTGCTTCAAATTTCTTATTAAGCCTTAAGTTCAAATTTATTAAATTCCTCTGAAAAAAAGCCTTTTGGGGTTTTTCCTACAGTCATGCATTGGGGGGGGGGAATTAAGGGTTGCTCCACTCACTGAGGGGCTGTCTGGCTTAAAGAGAAAGCACCCTCCGAAATGAGGGCAGGTGGGCCTTGAATCTGACCCTCAAGACGTAGCACCTGGACAGCAGATAGTTAGGCACACAGGTAACCATTTAAATTTACAATAGAATCACAGAACCATAGAATTGTAGAGTTGGAGGGGACCCTAGGGATCATCCAGTCCACCCCCTGAAATGCAGGAATCTCAGCTAAAGCATCCATGACAGATAGCCACCTAAACTCTGCTTAAAAACCTCCAAGGAAGGAGAGTTCATCACCTCTTGTGGGAGTCTGTTCCACCGTCTAACTGCTCTTACTGCCAGAAAGTTCTTCCTGATGTTTAGAAGGAATCTCCATTCTTGGAGCTTGAAGTGCTTGATTCGAGTCCTGCCCTCCAGAGGAGAAAACGAGCTTGCTCCATCCTCCTTGGGCAGCCCTTGAGATATTTGGAGATGGCTATCATATCTCCTCTCAGTCTCCTCTTTTCCAGGCTAAGCATACCCAGTTCCTTCAACCATTCTTCATATGGCTTGATTGTTGTTGATTAAATTTGTTAATGGTTATTATTGTTGTTGTTGTTCATTAAATTTGTATACTGCCCTATATAAGGTCTCAGGGTGGTTCACAACGTCAAAATATAATATAAAAACTCAAAATTCTTAATAAAAATAAGAACAAGAACAACCCCATGATAATAAACAATTGTTGTTGTTTAGTCGTTTAGTCGTGTCCGACTCTTCGTGACCCCATGGACCAGAGCACTCCTGGCACTCCTGTCTTCCACTGCCTCCCGCAGTCTGGTCAAACTCATGCTGGTAGCTTCAAGAACACTATCCAACCATCTCGTCCTCTGTCGTCCCCTTCTCCTTGTGCCCTCCATCTTTCCCAACATCAGAGTCTTTTCCAGGGAGTCTTCTCTTCTCATGAGGTGGCCAAAGTCTTGGAGCCTCAGCTTCAGGATCTGTCCTTTCAGTGAGCACTCAGGGCTGATTTCCTTCAGAATGGATAGGTTTGATCTTCCTGCAGTCCATGGGACTCTCAAGAGTCTCCTCCAGCACCAGAATTCAAAAGCATCCATTCTTGGGCGATCAGCCTTCTTTATGGTCCAGCTCTCACTTCCATACATCACTACTGGGAAAAGCATAGCTTTAACCTTTGTTGGCAAGGTGATGTCTCTGCTTTTTAAGATGCTGTCTAGGTTTGTCATTGCTTTTCTCCCAAGAAGCAGGCGTCTTTTAATTTTGTGACTGCTTTCACAATCTGCAGTGATCATGGAGCCCAAGAAAGTAAAATCTCTCACCGCCTCCATTTCTTCCCCTTCTATTTGCCAGGAGGTGTTTGGCCCAGTGGCTCCATGTTACTTTGGATGGGATACTTAATTTGGATTTAAAATTGCCCAGTAGCTGATCTGCATTAAATCGCAGCCCTTCATTTGGACGAAACCAACCCACGTTTATTTTAAAAGACAACAAAAATAACAAAAAGTTTAGTCCATTCGCACGTTGACCTATAATTCAGAACCAAGTCTGACCTCCTAAGTACAGACTTAAATGCCAGGCAATCTCTGTACTTAAAGACTCCTGAGCTTTGTGATACGGATCAGTTTGCTAGTCGTATACACGACGTCGATTTTCCTAATAGGTTCACCCATATAGAACCACAAGCTGCTAGAGGAGTCTGCTTTCTGAGCGGCTGTTTACATATGCAATCAGACAATTTCACGGTTTATAAAAATCATCTGCAAGCACTGACTTTCTGGATTTCCTCAGCTGATTAGTCACTTCCTCAGCCAACTCTGAGGCCCAATGCTGCTGTTATACATCAGTCTTGTAACCCAAGTGTTGCCTTTTCTTTTTAGGATTAACGCAGAACTCAATATTTTGGTGAGAAAACATTGCACCAGTTAGACTGGTGACTGGGGGCGGCCGCCGAGACCATATAACACCGGTCTTGAAAGGCCTGCATTGGCTCCTGGTACGTTTCTGAGCACAATTCAAAGTGTTGGTGCTTGAAAGCCCTAAACAGCCTTGGCCCAGTATACTTGAAGGAGCGTCTCCACCCCATCGTTCAGCCCAGACACTGAGGTCCAACACCAAGGGCCTTCTGGCGGCTGCCTCGCTGCGAGAAGCAAAGCTACAGGGAACCAGGCAGAGGGCCTTCTCGGTAGTGGCACCCGCCCTGTGGAACACCCTCCCACCAGATGTCAAAGAGATAAACAACTACCTGACATTTAGAAGACATCTGAAGGCAGCCCTATTTAGGGAAGTTTTTAATGTGTGATATTTTAATATATTTTTAATCTTTGTTGGAAGCCTCCCAGAGTGGCTGTGGAAACCCAGCCAGATGGGCGGGGTATAATAATAATAATAATAATAATAATAATAATAATAATAATTTATTATTTATACCCCGCCCATCTGGCTGAGTTTCCCCAGCCACTCTGGGCGGCTCCCAATTGAGTGTTAAAAACAGTACAGCGTTAAATATTAAAAACTTCCCTGAACAGGGCTGCCTTCAGATGTCTTTTAAAGACAGGATAACTGCTTATTTCCTTCACATCTGAAGGGAGGGCGTTCCACAGGGCGGGTGCCACTACCGAGAAGGCCCTCTGCCTGGTTCCCTGTAACCTCACTTCTCGCAAAGAGGGAACCGCCAGAAGGCCCTCGGCGCTGGACCTCAGTGTCCGGGCTGAACAATGGGGGTGGAGATGCTCCTTCAGGTATACAGGACCGAGGCTGTTTAGGGCTTTAAAGGTCAGCGCCAACACTTTGAATTGTGCTCGGAAACGTACTTATTATTATTATTATTATCTGGAGGTAGAAAGAAGCTGACGCTGTTGTCAGTGCTGCCTTTACGGAGCATCTGTGCACAAGTTGGGGAATATTTTCATCGGAGAAAGGTCGAATTAACACATGCCATCACGTTTGTTTCTGTCGCCTGTGCAATCCCAGCAGCAAGGAGGAAGACAGGCAGGTGAGTTGGAGCAACTCTATAAGGAACCCAAACCATCTAGCAATATTTAAGCCATGTGCCCAAACACAAGACTGTCTAGGCATTCCCACACCTGAACCAAGCAGGACTGAACTCTTCGTCCATCAGCTGACAGCAAGAGGAGCTCACTCCTGCTTCTTGCAGGGTTTGCGTGTGCCGGCAAGTTCTCTGTGCATAATTTGCCACTGCGCAGGAACCAAGCAGGCTTGAACTTGTTACTCCAAAACAAGGGCTGGGTGATAGATCGATATACAGTGGTACCTCGGGTTAAGAACCTAATTCGTTCTGGAGGTCTGTTCTTAACCCGAAACTGTTCTTAACCTGAAGCACCACTTTAGCTAATGGGGCCTCCTGCTGCTGTTGCGTGTGATTTCTGTTCTCATCCTGAAGCAAATTTCTTAACCCGAGGTACTATTTCTGGGTTAGCGGAGTCTGTAGCCTGAAGTGTCTGTAACCCGAGGTACCACTGTATCTTCCAAAACCGGTTTGAAGTTCACATTGTGATAATTGTTTCATATTTCAGCTGGCAATAATTAAGCGCGAATCACAATGTGTATAAGGGCTAGGCGATATCTGGTTTTCAACATCACGATAACTCCCTAGCTAAACATCGCGATAACTCACCAGCTGAACACTGATTATCACCGTGCACCGTTCAGTCCTGCTTTCCATGCAGCTCTGCTAGTCCCAATCTGATGTTACCTTTGACGTTTCTATCTGTTCCACATCTGATGTCACATACAAAGCCTCGTGTGGAGCAGGGGGCTGTGGTTTGGGGTAATGGCTTGGTGGGTCAAATTTGGCCTACAGGCCAGAGGTTCCCCATTTCTGCTTTAAGGAGTAGGTCACAGACCCTCCAAATGTCCCTGTTTTCCAGGGACAGTTCTGTATTTACAGAAGCCATCCCAGTTTCTGACTTGATCCTGGAATGTTCCACTTTTCCTTAGGACGTCCCTATTTTCTTCAGAGAAACGATGGAGGGTATGGAGTTATGCGACCCCTGAGCCAAGTAACTGCAGTCAAACCTCGATTGTTGAACGTAATCTGCTCTGGAAGTCCATTCAACTCCCGAAACCGTTCCAAAACCAAGGCGCGGCTTCCAATTGGTTGCAATAGCTTCCTGAGGAAGCTTCAATAGCTTCAAGTGGAAGCTGCGTTGGACGTTTGGCTTCCAAAAAACGACTGAAAACCGGAGCACTTACTTCTGGGTTTTTGGCGTTCAGGAGCCGAAATGTTCAAAAACGGAGTTGTTTGGGAGCCGAGGTTTGACTGTATATACCTTTAGAAGAAATCTGAAGGCAGGGAAGTTTTAAATTTTTTTTTAATGTTTTCTTATGTTTTTATATGTTAGAATCCACCCAGAGTGGCTGCGGCAACCCAGTCAGATGAGCAGGGTACAAATATTATTATTATTATTATTACTACTACTACTACTATTACTATTACTATTAATATTACTATCATTACCACTACTTCCCTATAAAGGTAAAGGGACCCCTGACCATTAGGTCCAGTCGTGACTGACTCTGGGGTTGCGGCGCTCATCTCGCTTTATTGGCCGAGGGAGCCAGCGTACAGCTTCCAGGTCATGTGGCCGGCATGACTAAGCTGCTTCTGGCGAACCAGAGCAGCGCACGGAAACGCCGTTTACCTTCCCGCTGGAGCAGTACCTATTTATCTACTTGCACTCTGATGTGCTTTCGAACTGCTAGGTTGGCAGGAGCAGGGACCGAGCAACGGGAGCTCACCCCGTCGCGGAGATTCGAACCGCCGACCTTCTGATCGGCAAGTCTTAGGCTCTGTGGTTTAACCCACAGCGCCACCCGCGTCCCACAACTTCCCTATAGGATGTTCCTATTATCACCAGAGAAATGTTGGAGGGTATGGCGTTCCCTGGAACAGCTGTGAGAATGGCAGGTGGACGTTTCTGTGACTGAAGAACAGCAGCAAAGCAAGACACCTGCGGACCACCGCCCACCCCCCCTGCCTCCCCTTAACTGCCAAAGAGCAATGACAAGCAACCTTCCTCACATGTCTGGGGTTCGAAAGAAGGGCTTTGGGGTTAGATGCCGCTGTTTGCAAGCAGCCTTGAGCCCTGGCACCTTTTCTTGCAGAAGTTCCACTTCTCGGTTTACTTACAGTGCAGTCCTGACCCATGTCTACTCAGAGAAGTAAGCCCTATTGAATTCAATGGGGCTTACTCCTGGGTAAGCCGGGTTCGGTTTGCAGCCTTGTTCTCCAGACAGAATACCGCCACGCCCTTCCTGCTGCAAAACTCCTTGCGATCACACATTCTTGGCTTGAAGGCTGAACCGGATGGGTCAGCAGATTGGTTCTTTTCCAGAGCAACCCCACCCTTTGGATGTGTGTTCCCCTTCTTCCACAGTCATGCGGATCCCCAGGCCTCTAAGCTCATGAGGAAACGCCCCTGAAACAGCAGCAGCGCTGAGGCCCTTCTCTGGCAAGCGGCCAAAATCTTGGAATTGGTTCCATCAGCCTCTGAGTTCCAGCAAGTCACTTTGCTTCCATCGCTCCTCCAGATAAGGCGCAGAAGCGGAACTTGTCCTGTGCAGGAGAAACGAAAAGGCAATGCTGTCGTTCTCCATGGCAGGGAGAAAAAGAAGAGGGATCTTAAATGTGCCATTGATTTTGCAGGCAACCAGGGTGGATTTGATTTAAATCAAATCAATTTAAATCACGATTTAAATCACTAGTCAGTAAGACTTGATTTAAATCTTTTTTCACAGAAAGACTCATTCTTGCTGGTATAATCTTAAAACAGTGGTACCTCAGGTTACATACGCTTCAGGTTACAGACGCTTCAGGTTACAGACGCTTCAGGTTACAGACTCTGCTAACCCAGATATAGTACTTCAGGTTAAGAACTTTGCTTCAGGATAAGAACAGAAATCTTACTCCAGCGACGTGGCAGTAGCAGGAGGCCCCATTAGCTAACATGGTGCTTCAGGTTAAGAACAGTTTCAGGTTAAGAACGGACCTCCGGAACGAATTAAGTACTTAACCTGAGGTACCACTGTATTTACAACCAGAGGAAGGTTTCATTTTTCCGAATAATAAATTTTGAGAGTAGTTTTTACAGTTATATAAAAAATTACTGATTTGGTTATACTATTAGAAATACAGAGACAGGTAATTTTGAAATTATTGTTTATATTTGGACAACTTTTCTGTTGTACTTTATTGGAAGGAGAAAAACAATTTCCTTAATAACAATTTAAACAATTTATTTAACTAAAACAATAACATTATAGCATATGTATCCATGCTTGTTAACTGATGTAGTTAAACGATTTTTTTTTTTTAAACTTAGACTTAGCACACATGAAAAACTTAACACAAATCCTTATTTCCTGATGAATAGCCTTTGAACTACAGTGGTACCGCGGGTTCCATACGCTTCAGGTTCCATACGTTTCAGGTTACAGACTCTGCTAACCCAGAAATAGTACATAGGGTTAAGAACTTTGCTTCAGGATGAGAGCAGAAATCGTGCTCCGGCAGCGCGGCGGCAGCGGGCGGCCCCATTAGCTAAAGTGGTGCTTCAGGTTAAGAACAGTTTCAGGTTAAGAACGGACCTCCGGAACGAATTAAGTACTTAACCCGAGGTACCACTGTATAGTGTAACTTAAATAGAAAACTATCTTTAGAAAGATTTTTCCTCCAAAAGCATTTTATTTAAAAAATCTGATTTTTATTATTGTTATTTTCAAAAATCATTGATTTTTATCCACTCTGCAGGCCACCTATCAACATGTTAAGGAGCTAGTTCTGCAAGTCTCCTGACTAGAACAGTAGAAGGTCTTCCTTTCCTGGGTGCACACACTCAGTTTGGGCTTGCAATTCTGCTTGGAGGGAGTTTGCTTAAACTTCACGGAAGGGCCTTGACATTTAGCATCCTGAGTGCAGCCTGGTTGGGCTGTAGACACATTACCGCTTCCTTGGGCTCCAGTGCGTTCCCACTGCTGGTGTTTGATGCTGAGGACACTGGGTGTTTCCCCCCCCCCCAATAATATTTATTAAGTTTCATACAAATACAACACATACTATAAAATCAATGAAACAAGAATAAAAGAAAAGGAAAAAAGAAATAAAACAAATATAGCAAATGATAACCAAAAATACAAGCACATAAACAATAAAGGTTAATTAATTAAACATCCAACTTCTTAAACATATTACTTGACTTCCTCTAATCTCTTCCATCTGAATTTCCTTGTAACTGAATGTAGCAGTTTTCCAATATCATTATTCAAAAATACAATATTCCAATTATAATCAAATTTCTTAACTTTTCTTAACATCTATGTCTCATTTATTTATGTAATCCTAGGCCTATTTAGTACCTTCAAGTAACTACTAATTTTTAATATTACAATATTTATTCAAATATTCTTTAAATTTCTTCCAGTCTTCTTGATATTCCTCTTCTTTCTGGTCACGGATTCTCCTGGTGAGATCAGCCAGCTCCATAAAGTCCATCATCTTCATCTGCCATTCTTCCACAGGTGGTAGTTCTTGTGTTTTCCACTTTTTGGCTATTAAAATTTGTGCAGCGGATTCGTGCACTGGGTGTTAGCTGCAATTCATAGAGACGCCGTAGCTTCTTGAGCAACACTTCAGTTCGATGTGTTTTCCCAGGGCCGTGGGTTCGAATCCCACATTGGGCAAAAGATTCCTGCCTCGCGGCTCCTTCCAATTCTATGCTTCTGTGATTTGCTTAAGCCATGGGTAGGCAAACTAAGGCCTGGGGCCTGGATCCGGCCCAATCGCCTTCTAAATTCGGCCCACGGACAGTCCGGGAATCAGTGTGTTTTTACATGAGTAGAATGTGTCCCTTTATTTAAAATGCATCTCTGGGTTATTTGTGGGGCCTGCCTGGTGTTTCTTGCTTAAATGTTACATTGCAAATGGGTCTCTCTTTGGAATGTCTAGGCTTAGGCGGTGAAAGATAAGAGCAAGGTTGAATGTGTGTATTCTGGCCCCAGACGAGGGGAAAGACTGAAGACAAGGAGGGAAATGCAGGAGACAAAGCCCCATTTTATTGCTATCAGTATAAATCACATGTTTTACATTTGAACACGTGTCGAGGTTCATGGCGTGGAGAGGCTGGTGCAGGAAGAAGGGGGCAAGCAAGCCCATATAAGGTCAAGCCCATATAAGGACATAGGAAGTTGCTAAAATTACGATTTCCCAGAAATCAGGTGGTATTATTCTGCAAATGTATAAAAGGGCTGGCAAGCCCAGAGAGGGCGGGCAGGCAATGAACTTTACCTTGTCTGTACCTTTTTTTGTCATGGCAAAAATAAATAATTTTACTGCTCTTTGAAGCGATTTCTGATGCTCCAAGATAAAGGAACAAAGAAAAGGTCTAACATTTTTACATGGGTAGAATGTGTGCTTTTATTTAAAATGCATCTCTGGGTTATTCGTGGAGCATAGGAATTCGTTCATTTTTTCCCTTCAAAATATAGTCCGGCCCCCCACAAGGTCTGAGGGACAGTGGACAGCTGAAAAAGTTTGTCTTGAGCCATCTTCCATTGGATTGGGGAAGGGATGCCACGGTGAAATTGAGGTTGGCACACTGGAGGCAGCTCTTGCTGGTGTACGTATGTTTTGTGTAGGTCATTCTTTTTCTCAAGTCGGTTCAAAGATCTGGAAGGGGAGGAGGCATCAAAAGGCAGTATTTCATAAGACGCGATAGGAAAGATACAGGATAGATAGGGATCGTGGCCAAGGTTGTGGTGGGCTCTGGTTGCAAAGGGAGTGTGTAGGCAGCCTGAGTACGCGGGGAAAAAAGGAGGAACTGCAGTTTAGGATTCGCAAGGCTTGCAGAATCTGTTTGAAGCTGACTTGAGAAGCTGAAACTGATGAGAAGGAAGCTGCCCATTCAGAGATCAGGTTTCGCCGTGTTGGAAAGATGACTTAAAAGTCAGGCATTTCCTCTGCTCAGTGGGCTTGTTGCCAAGTCAAGAGTCAGTTCCTGACCCTAACTTTGCCCCTTGCAATAAAGGCTTTTATCTTCCCCAGAGCAACACCCAAGTGTGGTAAACAGCAGCGTAAAATGGTAGCTTTGCGACAGTGAAAACAACAGCCTTTGGGAAACAAGCTGATCTAACTTTTATTGCCAACATGAAGTGCTGCAGCCTGGAAACTACTTGTGCGATAGGAATTTTGAGGTCTTAGATATATGGTAATGTTCATAAGCGTACCAACCAAGCGCGTACATAGATCAGCACAGGAAGACCAACCTGGAACCATTTTGATTCCTAAACTGACCAAATGTTTTCTCTGCAAGGTCAAAGTGGGAAACCTCCCCATTGTCTCTTTCCTCACAAATCCTGCCTTAAGGGCACACTTAAAATATGAATAGGGTGTGAGCCTGTGACCTGGCCCAGGAACTAAGTATTTATCACTACAAAAGAATGGCCAGGCTCCCCAGGCAATCCAATCAAGTAATCTGCCAAACAGGAGAAAAACGATATTCAAATTTCTGTTTTAGACCGCCTTTTTTGTGATGTAGGTGTGATGTATCTGAGGGGTGGTCTTAGGTTACATCCCTTCTGTGATGTATGTATGATGTTTCTGGGGGTGGTCCTGATCTACAGAGTGGGAATTTCAAAAGTCTTTATAAGGCCTTGCGCGCCATTTTTCTGGGTTCCTCCTCCTCTCCTGCGGGTGAGGGGAGCACCCTGTTGCAACAGATCAATAAAGATCAGGCTTACTAGCTGCTTTGCTTCTCAATATTGTCTGGTTGGCCTCTGTTATTCTCTCCTACCAATAGGGAACCTATGTAAGGACTCTATATGGACTCTTGGATACCCCATAAAGGAAAAGGGCAATTTTTGTTTACAACACTTGTCAGATGCACAAGGTGTTATCGGAGCGGGCGTATCAGTACAGAGAATAAAGACCACAAAATCATAGAATTGTAGAGTTGGAAGTGTTGCAAACAATAAAATCTGCCCTTTTCTCCTTATGGGGTATCCAAGAGCCCGTATAGAGTCCTTACATGGGTTCCCTATTGGTCGGAGAAAATAACAGAGGCCGACCAGAGAATATTGAGAAGCAAAGCAACTAGTAAGCCTGATCTTTATTGACTGTTGCAACAGGGTGCTCCCCTTACACACAGGAAAGGAGGAGGACCTGGAACAATGGCGTGCAAGGCCTTATATAGACATTTTAAATTCCCTGCCCTGGAGCTCAAGACTACCCCTCCATACATCATACATACATCACAGAAAAGGCGGTCTACAACAGAAATCTGAGTGCATTGTTTATCTCCTGTTTGGCAGGTTACCTGTTAACAGTCACTTGATTGGATACCCTGGGGAGCCTGGCCAGTCTTTTGTAATGACAAATACTTAGTTCCTGAGCCAGGTCACAGGCTCAGCCTAGTCATACACAGACATAACCTCAAGACAGGATTTGTGAAGGAAAAGACAATGGGGAGGCTTTTCCATTTTCCTGCGACCTTGCAGAGAAATATTTGAGGACAATTTGGGAGGGGTTTCAGACATGTGGTTTATATATGCAGTTATGAACATTTATCGTGTGTGTGTGTGTGTGTGTGTGTGTGTATGACCTTAAATTTTTTACTTCACAGGAATCTCAAGCTAAAAGTATCCCTGACAGATGGCCATCCAACTTCTACTTAAAAACCTCCCAGGAAGGAGAGTCTATCACCTCTCATTCCACTGTCAAAACAGCTCTTCCTGTCAGAAAGTTCTTCCTGATGTGTAGTCAGAAACTCTTTTCTTGCTTCTGGTGCAATGGAAAACCATTACGGATGCCAGAATGCATGGAAACGCCATTTACCTTCCCGCTGCAGCAGTACCTATTTATCTACTTGCGCTGGCATGCTTTCGAACTGCTAGGTTGGCAGGAGCTGGGACAGAGCAACGGGAGCTCACCCTGTTGCGGGGATTCGAACCGCCAACCTTCTGACCAGCAAGCCCCATGGGCTCAATGCTTTAGACCACAGCGCCACCCACATCCCTGTGACTCAAAAGCACTGCAATAAGACACTATAGCAGTTTCATCTGCAGTGTACAATACTCTCCCATTTTCCCTGTGGCATCTCCATCTTTGAGTAGTGTCAAAGATGTGGAGCACAACGTAAAGGCCATGGTTCTCAGCCTACATAGCTTTAAAGCACCGCGTGTGGCAAAAAATCCTGGGAACTATAGTTTGTTAAGGGTGCTGGGAACTGTAGCGCTGTG
>JAXCMG010000090.1:743967-769094 GCA_034642415.1 Podarcis siculus | reverse complement strand
CCTGGGAACTATAGTTTGTTAAGGGTGCTGGGAACTGTAGCGCTGTGGGGAAAACTACAGCCCCCAGGATTTTGTGTGTGTGATGGGGAGGTTGTTTTAAATGTATGGTGTGTATGCAGCCCATATGCTTTCTGAGCTGTTGCATGTGGGTTTCTGGCCCATGTTAAACCACCTTGGGAAAACTCAATTGGACTTTTGCCGGCTGCAAAATTAGTCTGGGAGCACAGGAAATAAGCTGCACTGGATATTGCGTTCTCCTCCCCTGCAAGCACTCACTTTGCTGTCTGTGAACCTTAGAAAATGCAGGTGCTGCTTACTAATAATGAACGAGAGAAAGAGAGAGAGATTTGTTTTGTTTCTACTGACCCTGGACAGCGTCCAACTGCCGTCATAAGGTCTAGTCACATGACGGTTCCCCTGGGAAACAGAATATGCTTGGGGGGGGGCGGTTCAGAGGCATCAGGTGTCCAACCAGGGACGACAGCCCTGCAAACATCAAACTCTTGAGGGCCCGGCCTGATCCGGCTCCTAATTCCCTGCGGATTGTGCCCTTGTGTTTTGCAAGCCTGCTTTGATCAGCGCAGATGTCTCCATCTGCAGCCTGGGGGAGGTATTTAGTAAATGAACCCACAAACTCTGCAAAGCTCCACATGGCTGCAGCACACGAGGTTTGCAAACAAATCTCTCTGTGAGCGTGCGACGTCCCTCTGTTTCAGCAGAGCTGCTTGAGCAAAAGTCAACTTGGCGCATTTGAGGAGCGATGGTGGAAAGGTGCCGTCTCCTCACACTCCTGCAACCCACGGGATTTGAAAAGCCGTTTTATAATATAGCAGGATAGCGCTTAACCTGAGACAGGAGGACGGACAGCTTGTGCCAGGGGGTTGAATTAACCAGGAAGCCGAGAATGGAAGACCTGGAGTGGACTGGGGAGAATCTTACCCTGAATCTGTTTCATTTATTCCATGCATGCCCAGCCTTTATTCCCTTACTGACAGCGCTCAAGCACCAAGCACAGAGCGGAAGAAACCCTTGACTTATGCCCTGAAACCCAGAGAGAGGCAAAACTGAGTGACGAGCCCATTACCATGATGGGAAGACCGAGGCCGAACTGTAGCTCAGGCTTCGGAATGTTCACTCTAGTTTATTTTCACTGCATTTATATGGGGTGCCCAGATCTTGTAAGATTTCAGCGAGGTTTCTACCCATCGGAAGCAGCATTTGAACAAGCCAAGCGGCATTCTCAACAGTAAGCTGCTTCGCTTTTGTTAGAGCAGAGGAAGATTTCCAAGATAAAAATTGTTGGAAGTGTAAGGAGAAGAAGGGGAATTTCCTCCATATGTGGTAGACGCGTACTAGGGTGAAAACCTATTGGGACATAATTTACAATGACTTAAAAAAGATCTTTAAATATAATTTCTGTAAAAAAACAGTGTTATTTTTGCTAGGTCTAATTGGAGATGAAATTTAAAAAAGAAAGAAAGATGTGAATCTTTTTATGTATGCCACAACGGCCGCAAGGATACTTCTGGCTCAGAAATGGAAATCACAGGAGATTCCAAAATTGGAAGAATGGCGGAGTAAGATGGTGGAATACACTGAGTTAGCAAAGCTGACGGGGAAGATCTGGAATCAGCGCAACGAACTGTTTCAAAAGAACTGGAGCAAATTTATATTATATATGAAATAATATTGTAAACATCTGAAAATGTTTGTAGCTTTGAGTTGAAATGTTTTGTAATGACAATATAAGGAACTGATTTACATTTAACAAGGGGAAATATAAAAATAAGAGAGAAGGTAAAAAAGTGGTTATAGAAATGCTAAGATGAAAATAAATATATATGGAAGTCAGGAAGAGGGGCGGGAGGAGGTTGATGCTCTGGTAAGAGCGAGGTTTGAGTTTATTGATGTATGTATGGATATTGTGATTACAAAAATTGAAAATGTAATAAAAAATATTTTTTAAAAAATGATAAAAAATAGCAGAGGGAGATTTCAGGCTGAGAGGTGAAGAGATGTGTACCTAACTGCTAGTGTCCTGCAGTTCCTGCTGGCTTTTCCTGTGCCAACTGAGTGTGGCATCCAGCTGGCAGGTCGAAGGTGAGTGGCACAAGCACTCCTTGGGACACTGGGGGTCTCCAGAGTCAATCCACAGAAGATCCCGCAGACAGGGAACAGTTCCTGAAACAGTTCCATCTTGCGTGTGATTTACATGCCTCTGTGTTTCACTGTTACAAGGCCGGCCCTACTATGAGACATCAGGGCGACCAGACCTGCACACAGTTCCAAAAGTGGTCCCACCACAGCTTTATACAAGGATCCCACGGCCCTGGTAGTTTCCATGGAATCGTGGAATTGTAGAGATGGAAGGGACCCTGAGGGTCATCCAGTCCAGCCCGCTGCAAATGCAGGAATCTCAACTAAAGCATCCCTGACAGATGACCATCTACAGTAAAGGTAAAGGGACCCCTGACCGTTAGGTCCAGTCGCGGCCGACTCTGGGGTTGTGGCACTCATCTCGCTTTATTGGCTGAGGGAGCCGGTGTACAGCTTCTGGGTCATGTGGCCAGCATGACTAAGCTGCTTCTGGCGAACCAGAGCAGCACACAGAAACGCTGTTTACATTCCCGCCGGAGCGGTACCTATTTATCTACTTGCACTTGGATGTGCTTTCGAACTGCTAGGTTGACAGGAGCAGGGACCGAGCAGCGGGAGCTCATCCCGTCGCGGGGACTCAAACCGCTGACCTTCTAATCTAGGTATCTGACCTAGGCTCAGTGGTTTAGACCACAGTGCCACTGGTGTCCCCTGACCACACACAACCTCCACTTAAAAACCTCCCAGGAATGAGTCCACCACCTCCCGTTCCAATGTCATTACTGTCCAAAGTTTCATTTCCTAATAATCACAGCAAGGAATTTGCCCTTTTCACAACAGCTGCACATTATGTCAGCATCTCAACTGAGCTCAAGATTTCTGTCCTGATTAGTCACTGCCAGTTCAGGCTCATCACGGTATATAGAAAGTTTTTTTAAAAAATGCAGCCACTGCTTTGGGCTACAGCTATCATCGCCTCTGATGGTTGGCCAGGCTGACGGTATCTGGGATATCTGCCACAGATTCTCCATCTCTGGTTTGCATTTCTTTGCAATAAACCACATTTGCCATTTTCTTGACGGCTCTTTGTTTGGAGAGATCCTTTCAGAGCTCTTTTCAATCTACTTGGGTTTTCACCACAAATAATTCAGGCCCCATCTGCGCTATGCATTTTAAGCAGTATCATAAAGGTAAAGGTAAAGGGACCCCTGACAAATAAAGTCCAGTCGTGACTGACTCTGGGGTTGCAGCGCTCATCTCGCTTTATTGGCCAAGGGAGCCGGCGTACAGCTTCCGGGTCATGTGGCCAGCATGACTAAGCCGCTTCTGGTGAACCAGAGCAGCGCACGGAAACGCTGTTTACCTTCCCGCCGGAGTGGTACCTATTTATCTACTTGCACTTTGATGGGCTTGCGAACTGCTAGGTTGGCAGGAGCAGGGACCGAGCAATGGGAGCTCACCCCATCGCGGGGATTCAAACCGCCGACCTTCTGATCGGCAAGTCTTAGGCTCTGTGGTTTAACCCACAGCGCCACCCGCGTCCCTGTGCTAACGCATAAATCAGGATAATTTATGAATTCTTTTTAAATCACCAAACTATTCAAACTACTGAACATTTGGCCACACAAAGTAACTATACAACCATTAGAAGACACCTGAAGGCGTACAGGGAAGTTTTTAATGTTTAATGTTTTGTTATGTTTTTGTAAGCTGCCCTGAGTGGCAACCCAGTCAGATGAGCTAGGTTATGATGAGGATGAATGGCAGGGATGAACTGAGGGGTTTTTTTTGGGGGGGGGGGGTTGACAGAATAGTGGTCCACTCCCTAGTGAGTCACGGGATTCAAACTGGACTCACTGATCAATTTTTGGGTCCAATCCAAGCGCAAAAAGCAAGTTGTGCAGCACAACTCTAGGTGCAAGTTACAAGAATTTGGGGTGGGGGGGGGAGAAAGGATCAAATTTGTAGAATTAGGTGTGATCAGAACAGAAGAAGGCCAATTTATGCAAGGAAGACAAATTATGACCAGAACAATGGATTGAGAGAAACGTGACTATAGTTTACAAGTTGATAAGGGGATTTAGAAAAATAGAAATAGCATAATAGGGTGCTAAGCATAGAAGGGGGCTAAGACAGACGCGAAACGGAAGCGCATTTAGGATTAGGACCATTTGAACTCAGGGAGGCTTACTCGCAAGGAGACCAGGTGGTTGCCTGGCAATTCTACGTATATGCTCACATCGGAGCAAGGCCCTTTCAGTGCAGCAAGGCTTACTTCTAGGTAAACGCGCATCTGCACGCACTTACTTGGGAGTAAACGCCATGGGAGGAGAAGCTGGCTGCATTTTGCGTCAGAAAGGCGCACCCAGCCTCCTCCTCCTTCCAGTCTCCGCCTCGCTTCCTGGAAGCCAAGCCGAGTGGGCGTCCAGGATTGACGGACGGAAGGAGGGAGGGAGGGAGGCAGTCCCCGGCTCCGCTCCGTGCTCCGCGCTCCGGGTTTTCCTTCCCGCCGCCGTTCCGCGCCTGCTTCCAGCTCCGGCTCTTGCGCGCCGCCTCCCCTCTCCAGCTGTTTTACGCATCTGGCCAGCCGCGCCCTCCTCGCCTTCTCTCTCTCGCCCTCGCAGCAGCAGCAGCATCTGCGCGCCCGACGGCTCTCTGCCAGCTCCGAAGCTGCCATGTCCGGGGAAGAGGCGGCCGGGGGCGACGCGGGCGCCCCGCAAAGCGCCACCGCGGCGCCACCCGAGCAGCAGCAGCAGCAAGAAGCCACTCCGGCCGCGCAGCCCGCCGAGGAGGGCAAGGCTGCGGGGGCCCCGTCGGAGGCTGCCGCTGCTGCTCCCGGGCGCCAGTACCGGGCGCTGGTGCTGAGCGGCTTCGGCGGCTACGAGAAAGTGAAGGTGCAGACGCGGCAGCTGCCGGCCGCCGAGCCCAGCCCGGCCGCGGGCCAAGTCAGCGTGGAGGTGCGGGCCTGCGGGCTCAACTTCGCGGATCTGCTGGCCCGACAGGGGCTGTACGACAGGATGCCGCCGCTGCCCTTCAGCCCGGGCATGGAGGCGGCCGGCACCGTCTTGGCCGTGGGCGAGGGCGTCTCCAGCCCCAAGGTGGGTGTCGCGGGGGGGGGGGGGGGGGGGGCCCCCGGGGCGGCGGGGGGGGGGGGGGGGCCCGGGCCCCTTTCCCCCCGCAGGGGAGGGAGGGGGGGGCGGGGCGGGGCAGGGGGAGCGGAGGAGGAGCAGCCCCCCCAGGAGGGCATCTGGATGCGTGGACAGGGGGGGGGTACGTGGGCGCGCAGCCCCCCTCATCCGTGGGGAAGCCGAAGGTTCGAGGGTGGCGCTGGAGAAGGTGCCTAACCTTAGAGAGCTAACGGGCGGGGCTGGGAGGAACGTGGCGAGGCGAAGGATCCTGCCCTGCAAGGGGTGTGGGTGGGGGGTCGAGAGATGGGCGCGATCCCCTCCCTCCCCAGGGGTTCTACCTGTCTGGAAAGTGGGCGTGGAGCTGAGACAATGGAAGGGTGGGGTGGGGGTGCGTGGGAGGGGGCGCCCCCTCTCCACCTTCAGCTGAAGGGGGCGCCCCAGGGAGAAGGGACTCAGGAGCCCCCCACTCCCACGAGAGGGTGCAATCCGGGACCCACCCAGAAGGCGAAAGATTGGGGAGGTGTGGGCAGGAAAACTGCCTGGGGCAGGGAGTGTCTACGTCTTGGCTGGCTTGGGGAGACGACCGAAATGCTTTCGGTTTTGGGGGGGGGGCTGCATCACGCCTCCCTCCCGCTTATGCAAGAGGCACGGGGCTTTGTTCCTGATCTCATGCTTTGCCTCGGGCTTGTGGGGGGGGGGGTCATTCCTTCGCATCTGCCCTAGATGTCCAGAAATGCAGTGTGGAAATGACGCGGCCCCACCTTCTCCCCACAGCCTTGGGATTTGGGGGCGGCGCAGCAGCCACAGAGGGTGGTCCCAGCTGCTGTGCTGCACTCTGCACATGCCTGGAGCACAGCATACCCTCAGCAGGTTGGGAAGGAGGCTGGAGTTTGTCACGTTCTTCGGAGGGGGACAACCGCACCCTTGTGAATGGGGTTATGGACCCACACACCCCGCTGTGTGTTGTGCAGGGAGCTGCACGTCAGTGGGAAGAGATGCAGAGTTTCTTTTGGTGCCTGCTGTTTACAATCCCTTCCTTCTCCAGGGTCTCCACAGAGGGTTCTCCCGAGAGATTAAGTATTTATTTATTTTAAATAACAGCCATAGCCACCACCCTGCATCTGAGGAGTTAATTTATCCCCTCCACCCTGTCACCTCAGCTCTTCCCACAGCCACTATTTTGGCAGTAAGCTTTATAACACCAATAAGGCTCATTCGAGAAATATAGCAATACAGTGGTACCTCGGGTAACATATGCTTCAGGTTACATACGCTTCAGGTTACAGACTCCGCTAACCCAGAAATAGTACCTCGGGTTAAGACCTTTGCTTCAGGATGAGAACAGAAATCACATGCAACAGCAGCAGGAGGCCCCATTAGCTAAAGTGGTGCTTCAGGTTAAGAACAGTTTCGGGTTAAGAACGGACCTCCGGAACGAATTAAGTACGTAACCAGAGGTACCACTGTACCTGTTCCTGCTTCTTTTCTGTGTGTTCGTATGGCACACAGTTATAAGGTGCGGTGTGTATTTTAAGTTCATTAATCATGTGACTTAAAAGCTTGAGGCTGTGAGTGCAACAGAGAAAATAAAGCAAATCTTAACTCATATGGGTTTTTTGGGGGGGCATATAGGAGGGCGGAGGCCTTATCCGCAACTTCTGCTTCACCTCAAAGGCATTCCCGGAGACTTGAGGGAGAATTCAGACTAACCCTGTTAATACTTTAAAAGAACCCTGGAGCTACGAAAAGGGGCCCTATGCACATTTTTTAATTAATTTTTGTTCCTGTCCTGCTTCCGCGCTGCCACCACCCCGACCTCAAGGTGGCGTAAGTGATTCTCCCCCTCCCCAATCCCATTCAATCCTCACCACAACCTTGGGATGTCCCAGGATTACCCAATGAGTTTCGTGGGTCTGTGGGGATTTGAACCCAGGTCTCCCAGGTCCTAGTCCAACACGCTAACCTCCTCCTCCATGGAGGAGCCTGTTCTCCACCTTGCTGAGCATCCCTTGTTGTGGGGCGTGGCCTCTGGTTGTGACTTCACTCTCCCTCACCCTTGTCATGGCTGTTGATATGAACATCCCTTTGGTGTGCAGTGAGCAGTGGCTTACCTGCAAATTCCATTAGCTTCTGTAGCCAGACTCTCCACGGGCGTGGGCGTAATCATAAAAACATAGCAATTTCAAATATTTTCTGGTATCGATTGCTTTCAAGCTAGAGGCAAAGCACGTTGAAGCTTCCTTCAAGGTTTATTTTTACAAGGATCAGGCAGGCCCGCTTTCCTTTGCACGCCGTTGCTTGAGAAAACTAGGACTCCTTTGCAAATTCAGAGAGATTGCATTTAATGGCTGGATTGCCATGGATTTCTTCAATAAACTTGATGTGCAACCGTTTTCATCATTGCCACTTGATAAGTGGTAATTAAGACTCGGGTGTCTTCAGTCTGGTTCTTCAAATTACCTAATCTTGCGATGAAAAGCCATGCTGGTTTCTGCTTCCTGTCTTGAAAAGTACAGGGTTTGGTCCCAGGGTTTTCACTACCAAAAGCCAGTTTTGAACCTGTTTTACTGGCTGCGTTCCAACAGAACCCCAGAAAAGAGGCCTTCAGTATTCTGTTGTTCTTTGAAGAGGCTAAGAAGAGGTCAGATGGGAAGGGCCATAGCGCAGAAGGTTTGGATGCAGAAGGTTCCTGGTTCAATCCCTTCCATCTCCAGGTCAGGCCAGGCAAGAGCTCTGCCTGAAGAGAGTTCTTGCCAGTCACTTTAGCGGCAACACCGAGCGACGGCCTCTGCAGACATCCTTTTTATGCTGCGTTCATAATGATTTTCCCTCGTGATGGTTATACACGATTCCACTCTCGATACTGTCTTCACCTGCGAAGGATTTGCGGCAGACGTACTGCTTCATCTCCAGTCTTTTCATTTCCTGAAATGTGGTATCTTTTTATGCCGCAAGTGTGCTGTGTGCGTCCCGCGGTCATTGTGCTGTAGTGCAAAGCAATAATGCAATAACACATTGTGGGACAAATAATAAAGGGGGAATATTAAAGTGGATGTGCAGACAGCCCAGTATAACTCGGCCACTGTTGTATGAATGACATGATGCAGAATACACCTGCAAAACAAACACAAGAACCTAGAATATGGGCCAAGGGTCTAACTTCAGCATGAGGTATCTTCCTACGTAAGATGACCAATTCAACACCACAATTCTAGAGGCAGTGGTGAATTCAGCATGGGATATGAGATCTCCATCATTCTGGTTCAGCAAGACCTGCATATATATATTTGTTAGTAAAGTATAATTCCTATAGCATTGGAGATATGCCTCAAAAACCTCCAGTTTTGCAACCAGAGATTTCCGGAGGCAATTCCATGCAAGCCTTCATAAATTTGGCCCTATGTTCTGGTTTTATTCCTGTTGAAGAACTATGGCATACCCTGGCCTGGAATTTGAATAGTTGCAATAATATGTAGAAGTCCTAGCCCATGGATTTCTAGGCAGGCTTTGTCCTTACTGAAAGGCCCCAACGGTGCAAAATAAATTGGACCAGAACATTGAAACACCAGTTGGACCAGTTAAGGCGGCCAACCTACTTGAAAGTCACCTTGGCAACCAAGTTCATTGGCTGGGCGCCTATCTTGCAAGCAGAGAGTTGGCTGGTTACTTCAAACTGATTATGGGTAATTCAGCCACCAACCTGCTTCCTTTCTTGCCCTCTGTGAGCCACCGCCCCTCAAGCTCCTTTGTTTGGTCAACTGTGTCTTTAGAGGCAGCCCTAGAAACCATCTTTGGAGGAGACCAGGTGATCTAGCTACCTGGCGACAGTTCCACGGGCCACAACTTTGGACCAGAAGAAGTGGCCAATGAGTTTGGGGGGTGGAGAGAATGTCCTGCAGTCTCACTGTGGTGTGCCTCCTTCCTGGCCTGATCTAGCTAGCTTCTCTTCTAACCAGTGATGATTCATAGAGTGGCTTATGGGATTGCTGAGTTAATGGGGAAGGACTGTACCCCACGGGCAGAGCAGAAGGTCCCTGGGACAACCCCCAGGATACCCAGGTGGGTACTGGAGTGAATGGGTGTTAGGGGAAGGGTAATCGTACACATTGGAGTAGATTGTCCACCTTTGGTCCCTGTTATCTACTGAAGTTCTCACCCTGGGCCAGCAGGGGGATACTGTAGATAGTTTTCACTCAGGTCCACATATTCAAATAAGGAATTGAAAGTGACGTTCAGTGATTGGATAGTTACAGAAAGTTGTTACTGTTGCGTTGTGGTGGAGCTCTATATAAGCAGGCTGGCTGAACCCTTCAGTTCTGTTCTCTTCTGGCCTGTGAATAAACAAGAGCTGTTTGAAGAATCGCTGTGTCGTCTGATATGTTCACCCACAACTTAACAGTCCCCATCCTGCACTTGGCTCCCAACTGTGGCTCCTAGAAGCTGTTAGCATGTGACAGCGGCCACACCCTGGGAATGGCTTCAAAGGTTTCAAGCCCTGGGTGAGTTAGGGACTTCCCCTGCATGCGAAGACAGGCTCCGGTGAACGGCCGAGACCAATTGTGGGTCCAATGGTCAAGAAGGAGGTTTCTGCACCTGCCGTGGAGGGAAGTGAGGGGCAGGTGGGGGCTCATCCACCTGTGAAGGTAGCCCATCTCTGAGAAGGAAACCCGATACAGTGGTACCTTGGTTTATGAACTTAATCCATTCCGGAAGTCCATTCTTAAACCAAGGCATGCTTTCCCATAGCGGGGGGGGGGGGGGGGCTCAATTTACAAATGGAACAGACTCAACAGGAAGCGGAACATGTTCTTCTTCCAAGGCAAAGTTCACAAACCAAAACACCTACTTCCGGGTTTGCAGCGTTCTTAATCCAGGTTTTTCATAAACTAAGCTGTTCTTAAATCAAGGTACAACTGTATACTGCCGGGCCAAAAAACTCTGGTGCTGCTCAGTTCAAGCCGTGCTCTGTGTGCATTGTGTCACTCGTGGAAGACGGAGCAAATTAGGGGGAAAGTTTTTCTCAAGTACCCAAGGCTTCCAGAAGGGCTTTGAGTCTATCGGTTTTGCTTTGGGGGGGGGGTGTTTCCCCAACAGCCCCCTGCCCTGTGTCCAATTTCTGATGGGAGTTACAGTTGTTCCCAGGAACTCAGGCAACAACGCACAGTTTGTCAGTCTACTGCACTTGTCTGCTCCTGTAATGGGATGCAGATCTGATGTTCCAGCTGCCTAATAAGGCTTAGTGGGGGTGTTGTGGTTTTGTGTGTGTGTGTGTGTGCGTGCCAGAGATGGGCTGTTATGGGCATTGGGGAAGCTTGCCGCTGCCATTCCCACAAGAGACAACAGCTGGCTTTTTTGCTACCTAAATGGGCCTCCTGCTGGGAAAAGGCAGACAGGCAGCAGCTCCTAGACAACGTCCCCTGGTATTCTCTAATTATTTCTGCCTCTTTACCTGTGAGTTGGGTGTGAGGGGAATAGTGCATCTCCATTATCCTTAAGGAGGAGCGGAAGATTCGGGGGGGGGGTGGGCACAGCTGTCTCTGCCCTGCCTGCTCCTTGCAAGACTTCTAAACCTTCAACTGCAAGTCTTTAAAAAAAAGAGAGAAAAAAGAAATTATTTTCAGCGTTAGTAGAATTAAAATATATACACATAAAAGATCGCATGCAAATCATTATACAGTGGTACCTCGGGTTAAGAACTTAATTCGTTCCGGAGCTCCGTTCTTAACCTGAAACTGTTCTTAACCTGAAGCACCACTTTAGCTAATGGGGCCTCCTGCTGCTGCCGCGCCGCCGGAGCACGATTTCTGTTCTCACCCTGAAGCAAAGTTCTTAACCTGAGGTACTATTTCTGGGTTAGCGGAGTCTGTAACCTGAAGCGTATGTAACCCAAGGTACCACTGTAATACAAACATTGCGGCACCAGCCCTTTCCTTACAAGTACAGTGGTACCTCAGGTTAAGTACTTAATTCGTTCTGGAGGTCCGTTCTTAACCTGAAGCGTATGTAACCTGAAGCGTATGTAACCCGAGGTACCACTGTAAGCAGCTGTAACAGAGAAGGAAGTGCCAAAGGGCTGATTGCCACTAGCTGCTGATTCTGTAGGTTCACCCTATCTGTATTCAAATAGAGTCATAAAACAGGAAGAATAAAATTGCGAGATAATGAAATAATCCTCCTAGGCCTTTACTGATCTCTGAGCCAGCTCATGTAGCCTCAAACCCTTACAAAGCAGAAAACAAATAAGGCACTGTAAGCAGTCATAGTTCACCCTTCCAGGGCTTGCATGGCCTCACCTGATTCAGACGTTCCAGAGAAATAGTCCTGTGCTGGTGACACCTTGCCCCCAGATCTCTTAAGAGGTTGCTCCCGATGGGGACAGGTTAGTGTTCAGAGACACCCGACTTCACAACTGCCAGGGGGCTGGGAGATCATCACTCGGTGCTGTTCTCTGAAATTGATCCTGGAAGATAGGACTGGAACCAGTGCCTTCAATACCCAACTCATAGAACTGATTCAATGGTATCAAAAGCCACTGAGAGATCAGGTAAAAGCCACAGGGTCACACTCCCCTTGACTCCCCTCTCAGGGCGGCCAAGGGCGGATTCAGTCCCATATCCTTGCCTGAACCCCAATTGGAATAAGTTGGGATAATAGGCTTCATCCAAGCATATGTGCAACTGTTGCTGTGTAGGCCCTGGTATTTTGCTTTTGGTGCATGCCCTCAGGAGACAGGACATGTTCATCTGTCGCTTTCAGAATGGTTGAGAGTAAGTGTGGACCACCAGGTTGGATTCCCTGAGAACCTTGCGTAATCAAGGAAAGATCAACAGTTTCCTTTCCCCTTGAGTTAGAGGCCTTGCCGTGTTTTTATGTGTGTTCTTTCTTGACATTGCCTGTAGTTTCAGCTTCTGTTTCAAACTACAGTGGTGCCTCGCAAGACAAAATTAATTCGTTCTGCGAGTTTCTTGGTCTTGCGGATTTTTCGTCTTGCGAAGCACGGCTATTAACGGCTTAGCGGCTTAGCGGCTATTAACGGCTTAGTGGCTTTAAGAAAAGGAAACAAACTCGCAAGAACTCGCAAGACGTTTTTGTCTTGCAAAGCAAGCCCATAGGGAAATTCGTCTTGCGGAACGACTCAAAAAACGGAAAACTCTTTCATCTTGCGAGTTTTTCGTCTTGCGAGGCATTCGTCTTGCGAGGTACCACTGTACAGGTAGGTAGCCGTGTTGGTCTGCCATAGTCAAAACAAAAATTAAAAATAAAAATAAAAATAAAAAATTCCTTCCAGTAGTACCTTAGAGAGCAACTAAGTTAGTTATTGGTATGAGGTTTCGTGTGCATGCACACTTCTTCAGATACACTGAAACAGAAGTCACCAGACCCTTATATATAGTGAGAGGGTGGGGAGGGGTATTACTCAGAAGGGTGGTGGGAATGGGTGATTGGCTGATAGTTGTAGTAAACCTGTCAACTACTGTTAACGACTGCAATTGGTCTTACAGGAAAAAGCAAGAGGTGAGATGGCTAAAAATAGCTTTATCATGTATAATGAGCTAAGAATCCAATGTCTCTGTTCAGACCAGGTCTCTCCATGGTTCTAAGTTTGGTAATACGTTGCAATTCAGCAACTTCCCTTTCCAGTCTATTTCTGAAATTCTTTTGTAATATGACATCTACTTTGAGATCTTGTGATGTCAGGAATCACAAGACAGAGAAACCAGTAGGAGAACACTTCAATCTCCCAGGACGTTCTATACAAGATTAATAAAAAGAAAGGAAGAAAAAGAAATGGTATGGGCGCTAAAATAAGGTTACCAAATTTGTTTCAATGAATCCGGGGACACTTTTCAAATTCAGTGGATTTTGTATGGGGACTGATTTGTAAATCCGGGGACTGTCCCTGGGAAATGGGGACGTCTGGTAAAACCAATGGCAAAACCCCCCACAAGCGACAAAAGCTTAAAAACACATGGATACAAATAAAGTCCGGATCTTGCAAATCCTGCCCCACTCAAAGAGGCCAGGCTGATGAGTTGGTTCTTGGACAGTAGCCCTGTAACTGATACCTGTCAACTTGGGGATGGCTCCGTCTGTGGTCATGGAGTGCATCCAGTCTGTGTTGATTTTGGCACTGCTCTGTGGATGAGGAATGTAACATCCATCACAATGGCTTGTTGTCCTTTGGGATTGTCATCATGCACCTATCTTATGCTGCTCCTCCCCTGAATATCTTGTTTATTCGAGCAGTGATCTTCCTTCCTGGCTGCAGCAAGAGAAGTCCCTTTATAGCATGTGGCAGCTGCTAGCCATCTTTCCCACCTCAAAACCCGCCCGCTTCCCTTGGCTATTTTAAATTAATCACTAATACACAAGGCAATAGCTGGACCTGAGGAAGAGCAGAGAATTAGGTCAATGCATTCCAGCTAATGCCAGAAGAAGTGCGTGCTATGTATTACTTTTCAATAATAGTAATAATAATAATAATAATAATAATAATAATAATAATAATAATTTATTATTTATACCCCCCCACCTGGCTGAGTTTCCCCAGCCACTCTGGGCTGCTCCCAATTGAGTGATAAAAACAATACAGCATTAAATAAAATAAGCATAAATTAAATTAAGCATAAAGCCATGAGGTAATACTTGATAACCTCCTTTGGGGCGGCCATTTTTGTTTTTCTGCATTTTATTAGAGACGCAGCTTTGGCAGACGCCGTCCTCGAATTCTCCCAGAAAGAACTTTAGCTCAGAAACGCTGTCGTGCTTTCTTATGTGAAGCACGTCTTCCTGATTTCTGAGTTTGGTTATTGGAAAACTGTAGAGATGAGGTCATTGTCACCAAGAGAAACTTGGCTGAGCACGTCTAGGGCCCTGGCCCAGGCGTTCCTTCTAACGTAAAAGGAGAGGGTGCCCTGGAGGCCTTTGCAGTGGTCCTTATGGTTTGCGCTGAGATGCTCTAGCTAGGTTGGAAGCTGGCCCAAGTGGTCTGTCATTGAACCATGACTGGTCTAATGACTCCATGGCTCCATTGGAGGCATGTTCAGGCATCCTGCTTGCATGTAGAATCTCTTTTTTAAAAAATACATTTTTATTGATTTTGAGATACAAATTATAAAACATACCACATTCTTTTTGGACTTCCATCAGCACCTCCGATGATCTTCCGTCTTAATCACTTTTTATGCATTACTTAATTTTATATTGTCTTTACCTCTCTTAACCTATCATCTCCCCTTCTCCAATTTTACAATATTTCTAACAATACTCCTCACAGAACTTCTTGCAAACCTACAAACGTCGTTTGTTCATCACAACTACTTTTCATATAGATCATAAATTTACTCCAGTCTTTGGTAAATCTCTGGTCCCGTCAGTTTCAGATCCTTCCTGTTAATTTATCTAATTCTGCATAGTCCATCAACTTCATTCTACTTGCATGTAGAATCTCAGTGGTGTCCAAACTTTTTTCAAAGAGGGCCAGATTTGATGAAGTGAAGGGCCGACCAAAGTCTTTGAGCTTTTTTTAGGATTGAAGTTGTTAAGGTGGATTTTTAGGATTTTACCCCAGAAAATAAACTGCCAAAGGGGCTGGATTCAACTGACGGGTAGGCCGGATTAGGCCCCCAAAACGGACTTTGGACATGCCTGATGTAGATCCTACAATAAGTTCAGTCCCTGCCTCACTATTCCCTTTGAGTAGTTGGAGAGTGAAGTATGAAGCGGGCTATCTCTTCTCCCTATACGTATTTCTGGCATGAGACAGAACCCTGCAAAACTGGGAGCAGCCACAGTTTAGTGGTAGAGAATTTGCAGAAGGTTCAAGATAGAGCAGCTGGGAATGTCCTCTGTGTGAAACCCTGGAGAGCCGTCATTGTTTCCCAATCTTGGGTCTCCAGCTGTTGTTGGACTACAACTCCCATCATCCCTTGCGAGCAGTGGTCAAGGATTGTGGGAACCGAAAACAACTGGAGACCCAAGACTGGGAAACACTGGGCTAGACAGTAGTGAGCTTGATGGACTGGTGGTCTGATTCTGCCTGCAGGAGCTTCCTGCATCCCTTAATTGGGATCCTAAATTGTGAGGAGAAGGGAAACCTTCTGCTTTTACCTTCCAAGTTCTGGAGGACCTCAGAGATAGTGATGTGAAGGGAGTGAATTATTCCAATTTTTAAAATTAAATTAGTTTGCTGCCCTTCATCCCTAGATCTCCAGGTGGTTCACAAAACCTAACAATACATCCAGGATTTGCGGGTGACCTTTGAGGCTTTTCCAAATAGTTCTCTTCTTACTAATGTTGCCTCTTTGAAGCTCCTTAAGCACCTGTTTGATGCTGAATATGAAATCCTGTTAACTGTTTGTTTTGGACCAGTATGTAAAAAAACAGTTAATTAGGGTCCCCCCCCCCCTACAAAGTTTATCCTCTTTCACGCTGGTAACTTGGAGGCAAAGTGGAACGTGTGTCTAGAGGTAGTTTTCAAAGGCGGCTTGTATTTTTAATCAGTAAATGGGGGCTGGGGAGGAAACCACACACAGTTATGGAAGTAGCTGCTGCAATATTCTGCGCGCAGTGATGCTCTGTGTGTGGCTGCTTCGGAAGTCACACTGTTCCTGCAAACAGGCTGCTTTTGAGTGGCCCATTGCAGAGGCCAACGAGCTGCCGAAATGTCTGCATCAGCTTTGTTGCAGCAGTTGAAAGCATGTGTTATTTGCTGATGCTTCGTTGCCTATCAAAATCTGCAAGACAACCTTCCAGAACTGGCTGGGGCTGATGGGAGCTGTAGTTCTGGACTGTGCTGCTATAGGCTGCTATAAGGGAAGTTACCGTATTTTTCGCTCTATAAGACACACCAGACCACAAGACGCACCTAGTTTTTGGAGGAGGAAAACAAGAAAAAAAATATTCTGAATCTCAGAAGCCAGAACAGCAAGAGGGATTGCTATGCAGCGAAAGCAGCGATCCCTCTTGCTGTTCTGGCTTCCGGGATAGCCGCGCAGCCTGCATTCACTCCATAAGACACACACACATTTCCCCTTACTTTTTAGGAGGGAAAAAGTGAGTCTTATAGAGCAAAAAATACGGTATACAGTAGTACCTCCACTTATTTAACCTTCTGATTACGTAAACTTTGGGATACGTAAGCGGCAAACCCGGAAATATTTTACCGGGTTTTGCCGCATGTTCAGAAGCGGTCCTCTGGTTGCGAAAGCCATGGGATCCGGCCGGACCTCCGGAACGGATCCCGTCCGCAACTGGAAGTACCTCTGTACACCTTTAGGCGCCAGGCAAAATGTTTCTAGAAAACCAGGCCTTTGGCTGAGTTACATGCAATGCCCTTTTAAAATGTGTTGCCAGGGGCATGCGTGTTATTGGGTTGTTTTTTGGTTTATTAATTATTTTGTGTTTTTATATTGTGATTTTATGTTGTAAACACCCAGAAAGCTGCGGGTATAGGGCGGTACACATTTTTTAATAATAATAATAGTAGTAGTTTTTGTTGTTATTGGAAGCCTGAACAAGCAGACGCGCTTTGTGCATTTTCTCCGAACAGGGAAGTTGGCCTCCCTCGGCCTTCGCATTCTTTAACTAGAAACATAACCAAGCAAACCCACCCAGAGTTGGCGTTGCAAACGCACTGTCTCTTTCTTGAACGCATTAATAACCATGGGGTGCCTTTCGTCTTTCCTCCCTGAATGTGCAATGTGTGCTGCTTCGCATATTTCAAAAGGAGCGTGCAGACTGTGTCCCATCTGGCGGTAGTTTTGCGAGGATTTTAATTATTGATTGTAAGGTGCTTGCGCGTGAGAAGCGACCATGTGTAAGAACACCCTGGCACTTTCCTTAAAAAAAGAAGAAGAAGAAAAGCTGTTTTGGGGGAGGGGGTATCTAGAATGGAAATGCAGCATGGGTGTGTATGTGTATGGACGACGACAACAACAGCTTATTATTATTTATACCCCACCCATCTGGCTGGGTTTCCCCAAGCCACTCTGGGCTGCTTCCAACAAAAGTTTTAAAATACATTAAAACAGCCATCATTAAAAACTTCCCTAAACAGGGCTGCCTTCAGATGTCTTCTAAACGTCACATCGTTGTTTATTTCCTTGACATCTGGTGGGAGGGCGTTCCACAGGGAGGGTGCCACTACCGAGAAGGCCCTCTGCCTGGTTCCCTGTAACCTCATTTCTCGCAATGAGGGAACCGCCAGAAGGCCCTCGGAGCTGGACCTCAGTGTCGGGGCAGAATTATGGGGGTGGAGACACTCCTTCAGGTTTACCTTCAGGTATTCATGCAGACATAAACCTATCTTCACTGCTGTGACCGTCCCTCAAAGAAGCCACTTTCCTCGGTTCCCAAATTTGCATGTTTGCAAGGGCAAGGATTAATACACACAGCACACGTGTTGCTTCTCTGTTGGGAAGGTCTGTAAGCTCTGTGACAGAGCTTCAAATCCTGGCATCGCCAGGTGGGGTTGGGGAGCTCTGCCAGAAACCCTGGAAAGCTGCTGCCAACATAGGCATAGCCGGGGGAGGGAGGGAAGGGCAGCTCCCCCCCCAAAATAAATACAAATCAGTAAAAATACTTAGCAAACAGAGGTTCTGCCCCCCCAAACAAAAATCCTGGCTATGCCCATGGCTGCCAATGTTATTACTTTTTTAAAAAATAAGTTTTATTAGGATTTATAGAGAAAAATACAAAACTTAATATCAAATACCTTTTCCCTTTTTTATCCAAATTAAGACTTTGATCTAAATACATTAAAAAACATAAAGGGGAAAAGGGGGGGGGAGAAAGGAGTAGAAAAAGAAAGAGAAAAAAGAGTAGAAAAGAGGTTAAATGAGAATGATAGAAAAACAAAATTCAGAAAGTAAAGAACTTCCGGTTGTCTGTCTGCTATATAAACAATATTCACTCTGCCCACTCCAATATAACACACTATAAAGCCACTTTCTATAATCAGTTGTCCTCAAATCCAAATATTATTTCTTTTTCACACAAAAAGTCCACAAGAGGTTTCCAGTCTTTTGCAAATGTTATCGACTATTCTCTGATCAAATGTCGATCTCTTTGTTTCACCTAAGTCTATAATAATAATAATAATAATAATAATTTATTATTTATACCCCGCCCATCTGGCTGGGCCTCCCCAGCCACTCTGGGCGGCTTCCATAGAAACAAAAAATACACTAAAGTATCACACGTTAAAAACTTCCCTGAACAGGGCTGCCTTAAGTTTTAACAGCCATTCTTCCATTGTTGGTAACAATGGGTTCTTTCCATCTTTGTGCATATAAAAGTATCACAGCAGTAAACATATATTGTAACAAAGTTCCAATGTCCTTTTCTAACTTTATAGGAAGAGTTCTGGCTTCAGTTAAAAAAAAAAAAAGTCTTCAAAATTCTCCATATAAATGTACGTATTTGTATCCATTATTGTAACTTAAACACGTGGTAGGGAGAAGAGGCCCTCATGGAACTCAGATTTGCCGTAACTTGATCCGGCAGAATCCTGGGTCTTCCCAATTCAGGTTGAAACAAAATAAAAACATTTCTTCCGGTAGCACCTTAGAGACCAACTAAGTTTGTTATTGGTGCCACAGGAAATAACAAACTTAGTTGGTCTCTAAGGTGCGACTGGAAGGAATTTTTTTATTTTGTTTCGACTACGGCAGACCAACACAGCTACCTACCTGTAACCCAATTCAGGTTGTTATCCAGGATTTGGCTGGATCTGTTGCACAGCCCTCCTGACTTGTTGTTAGGAAGCTTCCTGTGTTTCCCCCCTCCAAAGCTGCTTTTCTTTTCTTTTAAATAAGGAGGGGAGAGACGCCACTTGCATGTGGCCGCCTCTAATCTGTATTTCTGCCTTGAATTTAAGAAGGCAGCATGACGAGTGTTTTATGGAGGAATGGGTGTCTTTTTTGGATTACTCAAAGAAGTATTGCAGTGTGGTGAGCTCACGAGCTGGGTTTGAGCTATGAGCAACGGAAGTAATTAGACTATAATGTCGTGATTGTGATTTAACAGATGGGAGACACAACAACTCTGTGGAAAATGGGGGCGGGGGGGGAGTCGACAAAAATGAGAGAAGAGACAGAATTGTGTTTTGATTATGTTTAAAATGCTGAAACTTAATAAAATATAATTGAAAAGAAAAAGAAAGGGGAGGCAGTAGTGTGTTCGTTGCGTACATAGGATTTGTTTGTTTACCACAGGCTTCCTCAACCTTGGCCCTCCAGGTGTTTTGAGACCACAATTCCCATCATCCCTGACCACTGGTCCTGCTAGCTAGGGATCATGGGAGTTGTAGTCCCAAAACATCTGGAGGGCCGAGGTTGAGGAAGCCAGGTTTGCCACATGTGCAGTCAATGTACACAGTAAGGGGCCTAGTTCAGTTGTGGCTGCATACTTTCATAGCTCTTGCATCCCTTTTTCCCCAATCCCTGCTTCCCAATATCTGCTTCTCATGGACATTATACGGCTTTGGGAACAGGGCAAAACCAGTATATTCAGCCTCGGCAGCCAAAGATTGGGTTGGTAACTTTCAACGAACACGTCCGATTCAGCTGCAAGGCTTGTTACAACCAGTCATCCTCCAGAGTAGATAAAAACATTTGTCCTTGTGTAATATCACGCAGGAACTCATCCAGTGTTTGGGAAAAGCTTGCCGGCAGTTGCATAAGGCAACAGCCAGCTTCTCCACCCACTTGCGCACGGGGGCCTTGTAGTTTTGCACTAAGGTCCTGGAATAAGGAATCTGAACGAAGCATGCTAATTTTGTTAGCAGTATGTGAGTGCGCTAAGGGGAGGGGGCTGGCTATTAGATCTGCTCCGACAGCGAAAGGTGAAGTTCTCTGTATTCTGAACCAGCCGCCGCATTTCAGCAGGAGGCAACTAAATTGCACACCGGGATTAGATAACGCACATTTGCATTTTTAGCATTTGCATGCATCTTGTCTTCAGCAATTGTGGGAACACCTGGGAAGGCAGGAGGCAGATGCAAAGAGTTTCATTACTAAAAGCCTGTGAGGAATAGGTCTCTTGTATCCAATAGTAATATAGAATCATGGGAATTTTAGCGGCAAGAAATTGGAAAAATACTAAAACACCTAATATAGCAGACTGGCAAACATTAATGGTAGAATACTTGCAGGAAGAGTTAGAGGCCAAACAAAACAAAAAGTCCACAAGGAATGGAGAATATTTAAAGAATAGTTGAAGAACCATGGTATAAAGGGTAATCTCCTGGCAGACTTAGACTGAGCCTTGTATTATATAAAGGTAATTGACAATTTACATAGAAATACGATAAAAATTAGAAGAAATAAGTAACTGTGCGGTAAAAGTGTATTTAACAGATAACGTACAATGAAAATGTTTGGAAGTCTTTTTAAAACCTCAACTCATTTTAACTGTTTACAATGCTCTTTAAGATAAGTCATAAATTTCCCCCATTCCTTATTCAAATGTTGGTCTTCCTGATTTCTGACTCTTCCGGTCATTTTTGCCATTTTGGCATAGTCCATCAACTTCTATCTGCCATTCTTCTCTGGTAGGAACTTAATCTTCTGTCCATCTCTGGGCCAGTAACATCCGTGCATTTGTGGTTGCATAAGGATTGGATTTCTTACTTGGTCAGAATCGTTTGCCCTCTCTATGGCCCTTCGAGATTTGAGCTGAAATGGGCATTGCGAGTTGAGTGTGTTTCTGGGGAACTTGCCTTCCAGTATATATCTGTGGTTGCGATGCGGTTTGAACCTGGCTGTCCTGAGATTGAACTGCCTCACTGCGCTGGGTTTGTCTTGTCCTGTGTTGCTGTGGAAACTAACTCTGCTCCTTCTGCTACTTTGGGCCAAAGGCTTCATCTGTTTGGCTTTCCACACACATGCAAAGTATTTATGACTGCTGCAGAGGGAGGTTCACGCCGAAGGTGAAGGATGCTGGGCCACAGTTATGCTCCTTTCCTGAGCGCAGAGCCAAATAAACACAGGATTTCCCCCTCTGCAAAGGAAATGGTTGTGTTTTCTTTCAGCAGGAGAGATACGTGGCCGGGGGAAATCTGGAAATGGCACCAGAGAGCTGCATTGTTTCCATGGTCCCTCCAGGAGCCCAGTCGCCATAAAAGATAGCCTGGGTACAAGAAGCAATCTTATTAGTTGATTTAATGCAAACATTGCCGTGCTAGATCAAGCTTCTGAAAATTTGGGGGTTTTTTGCTGGAGGGAATAAATATACCAAGTCTGTATCATTTCTGGTGGAGCTGGTAACAGAACCGTAGTTAGACCCAGCCTCTGAGACACTTGTGTCCCAAGTCTACCCTTCCATTGTTTCCATAATCTCCAATCTTCTGCAGTCCACTTCACAGACCCCTCCTCCATTGCATGTCTCTACAATATAAATAAAATCTCGGCAACACCAGCACATCAACCCTGGACTACGCTTTATGGGTGTCAAACACTCTTCCCTCCCCAACCCCCAGCAAAAGGAGTGTAGCCATGTCAGTAACTTGACAGGCGAACTAATGCCAGTGTACTGGAAGAAGCAAAGATCACCAGTGTCGAAGCAATGATTCTTCAACATCAGCTTTGTTGGACTGGTCATGTTCAGATGCCTGATGCTTCCAAAGCAACTACTCTATTCCGAACTTAAAAATGGAAAGCGTAATGCTGGCGGTCAACACGAGGTTTAAAGACTCTATCAAGGCAAATCTAAAAAAAAAAAGTAGTATCAACACCGACAACTGGGAAACACTGGCCTGTGAGCGCTCCAATTGGAGAACAGCCTTTACCAAAGGTGTCACGGGCTTTGAAGACACTCGAACTCAGTACGTGTGGATCCAGAATTGGCCTCCATAGTCACTTACTGACTCACTGTTAAGACTGTAATAATGGAATACAATCTTGCTTAGCTACGAGTGATCACAGAAGAAGAAGAGGAAGAAGAAGAAGAAGAAGACGACGATGACGGCAAAAGTGCCAGTGATAGACTTTCTCTTCAATGGCATAAGCAGAGTAATTTTTCAATGTGTGCAAACTCACAAGTGTGGCACTGGAATATGACCCGAGTGCGAAATGTTATGATCCCCTGTCTGGACTTGAAAACAGAAGGTAGCAATGGACGCATTGCTCCCCAATTAAAAGGATGCTAAAAATGGCTGTGGTTGAGCGGTTGTGAGTTCTATGCAGCCTGCTCTGCTCTTTCTCGTTTCTGCATTGCAGGGAGTTGGGCTGAATGACCCTTGGGGTCTCTTCCAGCTCCATGAGTCTATAATTCTGTATATCTGAGCTGTTTTCTGTGGGGCAGCCTCCACCAGGGAAGGCCAGCATAGAAAAAGAGCTTTAAAAATGAACCAAGAATTCCTGCCTTTCGAGCCTGGACAATGGATGTTTCGCTGTAGCTTTCTCTTTTTCCAACTGGCTAGATCTGCTTTCCCAGATGCTGAAATCATTTCTGTGATTTCATTCCTCGACTAAAGGTGGGAGCAGGCTAGTTTCTTGCATTTCTCCTATCTTGATTTCTGCAAAAATGCTAGAAAGGTACTTAAAACCAAACAAGCCTAGAACTCTGCGGCTTTCCCTGGAGAGGCGACTGGTCTTTGGACGCCCAGGGGGTCTCTGTAGGATCTTTGGGAGCCCTAGTCTATGTGGTACAGAACCAAGGGTTAAAATGGGCTTTGCATGGTGACCTCCCCCATCACACTGTGGAAACTGAGAGGGTTCTTGAGAGCTCAACCCAGTCCTCTTCTCCAGCTGCACATTGCTGAAGAAGGGAAAGAATCTGTTTCTTCCATCTCCTGGCCTCCTTCCCACAAGGGAAGTTCATGTGCTGCTTCTGGGCCTTGGCTTTGAAGTGTTTCTATGAATCTTTGGTTTCAGATCGAGAAACACAAGAATACCTGAAATTACCATAATGGGCGACCGTGCTCAACCTCGGGTGTTGGTCTGCAGTTTCTAGGGGGTGGAGACGATGCCCTTGGCTCTCTGGATTTATTAGGTGGAACATTTTCCGCTTTTCAATCTAGCCCTCTAATCCAGAAAATATCACCCAGAGCTCTGTGGTGTTGCATTCCAAACAACGGTTATCATAGAATCATAGAATAGAATCATAGAATCATAGAGTTGGAAGAGACCACAAGGGCCATCGAGTCCAACCCCCTGCCAAGCAGGAAACACCATCAGAGCACTCCTGACATATGGTTGTCAAGCCTCTGCTTAAAGACCTCCAAAGAAGGAGACTCCACCACACTCCTTGGCAGCAAATTCCACTGTCAAACAGCTCTTACTGTCAGGAAGTTCTTCCTAATGTTTAGGTGGAATCTTCTTTCTTGTAGTTTGGATCCATTGCTCCGTGTCCGCTTCTCTGGAGCAGCAGAAAACAACCTTTCTCCCTCCTCTATGTGACATCCTTTTATATATTTGAACATGGCTATCATATCACCCCTTAACCTCCTCTTCTCCAGGCTAAACATGCCCAGCTCCCTTAGCCGTTCCTCATAAGGCATCGTTTCCAGGCCTTTGACCATTTTGGTTGCCCTCCTCTGGACACGTTCCAGTTTGTCAGTGTCCTTCTTGAACTGTGGTGCCCAGAACTGGACACAGTACTCCAGGTGAGGTCAGAATACAGCGGCACTATTACTTCCCTTGATCTAGATGCTATACTCCTATTGATGCAGCCCAGAATTGCATTGGCTTTTTTAGCTGCCGCGTCACACTGTTGGCTCATGTCAAGTTTGTGGTCGCATTACGAAGAATTTTCCCTTCCCTTCAGAATGATGCAGCTTCATGTATTTCTGAAGCATGTAAGGAAATGTAATGTTGCAGATAGGGACAATCCTTGCGTACAGTGGTACCTCGGGTTAAGTACTTAATTCGTTCTGGAGGTCTGTTCTTAACCTGAAACTGTTCTTAACCTGAAGCACCACTTCAGCTAATGGGGCCTCCTGCTGCTGCCGTGCCGCCGGAGCACGATTTCTGTTCTCATCCTGAAGCAAAGTTCTTAACCCGAGGTAATATTTCTGGGTTAGTGGAGTCTGTAACCTGAAGCGTATGTAACCCGAGGTACCACTGTATTGAGCAGCTTCCAGCTGAGCCCCTTTGGCTGTGACAAAAGTGTGTGTGTGTGTGTGTGTGTGTGTGTGTGTGTGTGTGTTCAAGCATTTATTGCCAAACCCACACAAATTCGAACTGTTTTGGCTCAGTGTGTTGCCATGTGCCTTTGTGCTTGGGCCTATGTTTTTCTCTTGCCCACTCCCTCCACAACCCAAAGGGCTAGGATCCTTTTTAACAAGTTGTAGAACTTGTACTGAGCAGCTGTTTCCACCCTCACTTGTAAGGCGAGACCCATTTGTACTATACATTTAAAGCAGTTTCATATTGCTTCAAACAGCCAAGGCCTACCCCCCCCCCCAAATCCTGGGAACTGTAGTTTGTTAAGGGTGCCTTGTAAAGGTAAAGGGACCCCTGACCATTAGGTTCAGTCATGACCGACTCTGGGGTTGCGGCGCTCATCTCGCTTTACTGGCCGAGGGAGCCGGCGTACAGCTTCCGGGTCGTGTGGCCAGCATGACTAAGCCGCTTCTGGCGAACCAGAGCAGCACACGGAAACACCGTTTACCTTCCCGCCGGAGTGGTACCTGTTTATCTACTTGCACTTTGGCGTGCTTTCGAACTGCTGGCTGGGCAGGAGCAGGGACCGAGCAACAGGAGCTCACCCCGTCACGGGGATTTGAACCGCCGGCCTTCTGATTGGCAAGTCCTAGGCTCTGTGGTTTAACCCACAGCGCCACCCGCGTCCCCTACCCACATAGTTTGTTAAGGGTGCCATGAGTTTACCCTAATTCTCAGAGTTCTCTGGGAAGATAAGATAAGATAAGATAAGATAAGATAAGATAAGATAAGATAA